>MCJB01038667.1:1883-51062 GCA_002018475.1 Nicotiana obtusifolia
GGGGGGGAGGGTTATGGGGTTAAACTAGCCGTTTTTGGCCGTTGCCCAATGGCTATTTCCTCAATATAGCCGTTGGCAACGGCTATAATTTAAACAAAGCAATTGCACTGCCGAACCGGTCCGGTCCGGTCCGGTCCGAGACGGTCCGATCCGGTTCCGGCCCAAATTTCTACCGGTCGATCCGGTCCTAAACCCTTGAACCGTGTCGCAACCGGACCAATAGCCAGCCTTTGTTACCTATTTGACTTTTGTGATAGTTGTTTTAAAATGTCAGCACTTGTGCAACTAAAAATGGGCAAAAAGTAAAGGCTATGGTGGCAAAGAGAGTTGCTGGCGACGATAGTCGCCACCAAAGATCTAAAAGTTTCGCCACTAAAAGCCTGCATTTTAGGTCGCCGCTAGAAACAACAGCCTACCATCAACCTTTAGTGGAGACTCATTCGGCATTCAGTGGCAACTTTGATCCCCCAAAGATAATTTATCCTTTCAAAAGCTTCTCTCTTCGCCACAATAGCCGTATTTTATGACGACTTTATTTGCTACAACTACTAATATTTTTGAGACAAATTTCCTTATCATATTTATGTTCAAGTCATTTCTGATTTAATTTAGACTTCCATTATATCAAAAATCAAATTCAATGAATGTTTGTTTTTGAGTTCCTTGAAAAGATTATTCCGATGTATCTATTTGATATAAGATATTCGTTTAATATTTCATTGCTCCTAGAAGTGTAGAGTATATTATCCTTTTGAATCTGGTAATGAATCATTGATGTGAGAACTAAACTAGCTTAGGCTTTTATTTGGTGAGCATGCATGCCGTTTGTGGGGAACTTTAGTGCATTGTAGTTGATTTGAAGTATTGGGTGTGATTCATAAAATTGAGGAACTTGTTAGACGTTAACTTCCAAGTGAGTGTTAACTTTCTCTTCAAAATAAACTATTGAGCTATTACGGTGATACTAAAAATAAGGTTTAATTGCTAATGCTAAAAGTAATTTTTTTTTATTAATTTGTTTTAAAAAGAATGATACAATTATATATTTGGATATAATCCAAATCCAAACTTTCAATTTTTATTTTATCTTTAATGAAATTTTTTATAGTCATACAAATATTATGACCACACAAAGTTTTATCTTAAGCTTAAATCATTCTTTTTTTATTTATTTATTAAACTCTTATTTGTGTTGAGTGAAATTACGTCATATAAATTGAAAAATAAGGAATACTAATTTATGCTAACCTCTAATTTGTAATCTAATACCACAAAGTATCATTATGAAACTCCAATATGTTACACACTTGTACCAATTGTTGAAGCAGCAAATGAAACAACAAAAGACGTTTCGTGCAAGTCAAGGGACATGTGTTATGCAAATATTTTTGCATGCCAAGCGTATTTAATTTCTTAATGATATCCTGGTTGAATCCTTTTGGAATAGCTATATTTATAAATCAAGAAATATATTTAGAAATATGAAAAGTCACTCAATGTTGAAAAACGAGAACAAGAAGATAAAATGTGGACGATACATGTCTTGAAAAAAGAAACTAACTTTAGTAATTAATGAGAAGACAAAGATATATGCATTTTACTAGTTTTTTGAAGTTCCAAGACAAGCTTTGAAAGTTACATTGTTGTATATCAAATCGTATATAGAAGAAAGGTGGATCAGTGAGCTTTAATTATCAAATTTCAAGGTGCCTCCTTTTTTGTTCTTCCCGTACTTTCATGTTTTGGTATTTAGGTTTTGAATAGATCATAATTATTTTGTTATTTTCTGTTTTGCTTTTGTTTTGTGAATTACTTTGTTAAAACGTTACAAAATGTTTGGACTGTAGCTAAGGTTGGATTATAAAAATGAATTCTAAGGAGTATATTTTTCGGTTTTGAGGAAATTATTCTGTTGGTGGCTGTTAGACGGGAATTATAGAGGGTGACTCTTATGTGTAATATTGGAAGGATGAACTGAATTGGTTGAATTAGACTTACAACTATAGACTGATTAGGCTCTAAAAATAGCTTAGCATTAATATATACTTGTATCAGCCCGGTGCACAAGGTATCCCGCGTCGTTCACACAGGGTTCAGGGATGGCCGCACCCCAAGGTATCCCGCGTCGTTCACACAGGGTTCAGGGATGGCCGCACCCTTTTGTGTGATATACATCTAGACAACCTACCCTAATACAAGTATTAGTGGTTGCTTCCACAGCTTGAACCCATGACCTATAAGGTCATACGGAGACAAATTTACCGTTGTTCCAAAGATCCCCTTCCTAATATATACTTGTATCTGCAACTTTAAAAAACTAAAACCAATATGGAACTGACAATTAGATTTGGATGCTGCCTTGTTTGGATCATTATGCCATTGTTCTTGTATCCCAGCTCCCTTTTTCTTATTTTAGAATCACACTGGGAATAGCATGATATAGTTATTCCTTTAACTAGAATCACACTTTTTAGTGCAGCAAAGGAACAAATGGAGACACTACCATCTTATAATTGCATTATCCACCTAGAGAAATTCCCTACGTTCAGTATAGAAAAGGCCGTGTGCAATCACGGCTTTTTCATGATGGCTCCCAACAGTTGGGAGCCATCTACTAAAAGCTTTTTTCGTCCTCTGCGATTAGCAGATTCCACATCTGTTATGACTTCCATTTCACAGCCTCCAGGAAAGGATCATCTCGCCGTTAAAGTTTACGGTGCAAGTATTCTTTCGCTCAAGGATGAGCTAGCCATCGAGGTACGGTTCTTGATTCTCTCCTAAACAAATACTCCAGAAACCAATGTACAACAAAACTAGAAAGAAATGGACTTGAAATATATTGTACTTCTTCTATGTAGTCTCAAGTTAAGAGAATGCTGAGACTGTCTGACAAGGATGAAAAAGATGTGAGAGATTTCCATAAGCTTCATCCAGAAGCTGAGGCCAAAGGATTTGGTAGATTGTTTCGATCGCCAACCTTATTTGAAGATATTGCCAAATCTCTTCTTCTTCGCTTTTGCCCGTAAGTTCATAGATGCAACAAAATGTAGAAATAGTTGATCATCTTGAGTTGAACATGGATGTGCTTGTAAGATTATCAGAGTAGTTGATTTTAATTGCTTTTTAGAAATACCCTTTATATATATTGCCAACTTTCTTAGGTGGAAGACATCATTGGATCTCGCAAAGGCTCTGTGTGATGTACAATATAAAAAGTTCAAGTCCAAAAGAAAGGGAGCATATATTATTTCAGCTTATGGAAACTTTCCGAATGCAGAAGAATTAGCAAGTTTTAGTGAGAAAGAGCTAAAAGGTATAAGCAACTTTGGATATAGAGCAAGGGACTTGGTTATGTTGGCAAAACAAGTTGTTGATGGGGAAATTAAGCTCAGTAAGTTTGAAAATGACCACATTGGCACCGAACCAAGTTGGTCTAAGCTGAAAATAAATGGTGCCGGTCCATTTACCTTCAACACTATCATGATGTGTGCCGGACACTATAATTATATTCCGGTTGACAGTGAAACGATGCGTCATATGGATGAGGTAAATGAAATTTATAACTGGATCTGCTTGTTTCAATTTACTTGTCTCTTTTGATTTGTTAACTTATTGCATATTCTACTTTCAATCTAAATGAGCTTTAAATGGTTTCTCAAAAGAATTTAATTGGGCCAAAAGAATTTATTTAGCTTCATATTATTAGCCCATATTTTTATTTTGTTCGTCATTATTTTCCGAGTCTGATGCATGAGCTTCCTTTCAGTTTCATGGACTTAAAGTGCACAAGAGAAAAAGAGGATTCATCAATCTTCAGGTTAGGGACAAAATACAACAAATCTACAAACGTTATGATCCGTTTCAGTCTTTGGCTTACTGGTATGTTATGAATATTGCTCTCCTTTTTTTTATAATAGGGCAAATTAAAGATATCCTAATATACTTGTTTTATTCTATTTATCTTGACTATATATTTAGGTTTCAACTTGTCAACTGTTATGAAAGAGAACTCGGGAAGGTATTAAGCAAGTTATTACCAGTAGAATATCATCGTGTCACTAGCAACTACGAAAAGGAGAAGGAGAAATTTTGAGGTAACATTGTGAAGTTAAACATATGTACTTCTCTATATCTAATTATTTATCTT
This sequence comes from Nicotiana obtusifolia, assembly GCA_002018475.1. Lineage (NCBI taxonomy): Eukaryota > Viridiplantae > Streptophyta > Magnoliopsida > Solanales > Solanaceae > Nicotiana > Nicotiana obtusifolia. Next base: position 6,031 of record MCJB01038667.1, read on the forward strand.
TATTTTATTTTTATCTCAAGCACTGATTGTTTTTTGTTGGTGTTTTGTTCTAGCTAGGATGGAGGGTGCATTAAACTATGAAAAGAAGGGGGAGAAGAAGATATCGAAGAGAGTCATGAGGAAAAAGGGGAGGAAGAAATAAAAAGGGTTGAGAGAAGAAAATATTTATATATGTTTCATTCTTGTTTCTCTCTATATTTCTAGGCTGTGTTTTAGTTGTAGCAGATCCATTGTTAAAGGCAGAATAGGCGAATAGGTTCTTGTATTTTTTTTAGTTTGTCATCCAGGTGGCGTGCTCCGTAAAGTTTGATAAAGTTTCATCTAGATACTTATAGTTATTAAAACACATTATTTTAAACCCCTCTAATCGTGATTTAGCTTTATGTGGCATAGATAAGGCTGAGGTGGATAAAGTGCTTAGTACACAAGCACAAAAAAGGTGTGAATACAAGGATTAAACAGAAAATGACTAAAATAAGAGAAAAAAATTATATATAAAAAAAACACAAACAACAGACCAGCAAAGAACCCAGTTCTTTGTTGCTGCCATTGCCATAGCTTCTTTTTTTCATCATAATTAAAGATAGAAAGTCATCAGAATTTCATTCTGCAAAACCGTTCGGATATAGGAACTTCGTCCAAAAAATAATCGAGAAGGATAGGAATTTCATCGAACCTGTCGAAAACTAATCGTTGAAACCTTCGAACCATCAATTGTAATAAACACAATGGAAAAGTTTGAACCATCACAGGCGATGGAGACCACCAATGACCACCACAATTTCCGCATCACCTTGCTTTAATAAAAAATTTAAAAAAAAAATCCTAGCAATTCAAGTCAAATCGGGCAAGAACACCAAAAGGACTACGGATATGAAGAGCACAAATGAGGAAAAAATTCACGGGGTGCCCGAACCTAAATGGCGCGTAAGGTGCACAAATCAATTTTGGTTTGTGAAAATTATTGGGTTTTAAAGTGACTGCAACTTCAATTATTTCCTCTTCACTTTCAGTCCCTCGAAAAATTGTGGTGGATATTCACTAATTAGCTAGTATATCTCTTGTGGTTGTTCGGTGGTCAGGTTTTAATGGGAAGTTAACTCAAATTATTACAGTGGTATTGGAGGGTGAAGAAGGTGAAAATGGTGCATTTTTATTAATTAAAAATTAGAAAATGATGTGACATATTTTATCTGATGTGGATATTAATAATAGCGTGATTGAGCAACATGTGGGTCAAATGGGTTTAGAATATTGTGTTTTAACAACGGTAAACGTCTAGATAAAATTTTAAGAACCAGAATGACAAATCGCTACAAGTATAAGGGTGCTAGGCTATTCTGTCTGTTTACCCTCAATTACGAGTAACAATTAAATTTGTATGTGGTTTTAAGAATATGTGACTTGGTTTAATACAGTAAAAGAATGAACGGAAAATAAAGGCTAAATTCAACGAGTAAGAGAGTAAGCAAACCACCAATATCAAGTAGCTCTGCTGTGGTGGAATCTTCTAAGATGAACAAAAATGAAATTAATATTGATAAAGGGAGTAGTTAAAGTATGCTAAACTTTGTATAGTGGTCGTGTCTTGTGTCGTGCCTTTTACAATAGGGCTGTCTGTTTATATAGGAAGGGAAAAGAATTCTATACAAGGTAAAATATCCCTAGAATTAATGGATTCAACGTCTTTGCTGATTTGGGCCGCGATTCCCACCGAGATGTTTACATATCACGAGATTTCCGGTCCTTCAGTTACGCAAATCTGATATTTTTACCATAGAATGTTTTACCCTGATCGGCCTCGATGATCTCGTCTCGAACGCCTTGGCTTCGAGCTTCGTTCCGGTAGACCCGGTCTTGGACTTCTCCTTTCGATGTCCCGATCTCGGCCTATTGTGTAGGCGACTTCAATCGATGTTGGTCGTCGAGCCCCAAAACCTATATCCCTCTCATTCTTCAGTTTTCAAGTTTGCATTGTTTGAGCACCATATTCTCCAAGTTCTCTACACTTTGTTCTCAAGTGATTTCTCTCTTTACGCTTGCATCTACTTGCTTTTCCACCTTTTTAATTCCAATGGCAAAGACATCCAAGTCTGTTCCTCAAAAACAAAAACCCTCTTCCTCTCAACCCACTGAAGAGGCCGAGCCTGTCGTCGCTGAGGAGACTTCGACAGAGCCTCCTCTAAAAGCGTTCGTACCGGTTGGATGCTCAATCGGCTCCGATTTTAAGGTAGAGAAGGCTTCTTCTGTACCGGGCCGGGGTGAACCGGTCGTCAGATATATTAGTTCGATCACGGGTAAAACCATCGATAGGGTGAAGGTAGAATGTAACTGGGTTGGGAAAGATGTGGTAGTTCCCTCACCGGACGAGGCGATTACCACCCACGTGGAGGGCTACTTGAGTATTTACACTTACCCTTCACGTTGGGCCCTTTGGACCCCATCATCGTCGCCTTTTGCAAAAGGTACGATGTAACGCTGGGTCAGATTCACCCCTCTATTTGGCGAATAGTTTATCTTTTCCGTTTTTTTTATGAGCAAGATCGATGGGCATCCTTTCACCCTCGATCATCTGCTGCTTATACAGTCCCCGAGTCTTCCGAGGGGGACTAATAAAACTCACTCGCCGGGCAAGCAAAGCCCCATTTTCGAGCATTGACGAGTATAAGGACTGAAGCTGGATGAGCCGATTTATTCGAATAAGAACGTCGGACCTGATCCCTGCCGAAGACATGCCGTTCCCTGAAAAGTGGAACATGAACCATAAGTATCATTTTCCTATCCTAATTCATCTATTGTCTTTCCTTTGTTATCTCACTAATATATTTCGCAAGATGTAGCTGTTTCTCAAATGCCGGCTGCGATTCAGCATTTGGAAGAGTGGGTCCAGAAGGTGGTATCTCAAAGGACCTACTCAGAGCGTACCTGACGCGAGATATCGAAGGGCCTATGGGAGGCCAAAAATCATGGTGAGGCCGATAACACTTATATTCCACGCTTTATGTGATCGATGATGCCACTATTACTTCCTCCTCCCTTTGTAGGTCTATCGAAGGACGCTGAATTGAGGCCAACGTCCCCCGGTAGAGAGGTTCCCTGCCCTCCCCCTGACTCGGAGCAGGAAGGAGAGAAAAAGAGAAAAGAAGCCCCCGGTTCTTCTGGGCCCGAGAAGAAAAAACTGAAGAAGAGCATAGCTCGTAAGACCAGAATTGCCGACGTGGCTGTCCGGTTGGATGATGAATCCGAGGAAGACGGAGGCCTCGAGATTTTAAGCAGCGAGCCATCTCGAGCAGTCCCCGAGCCGAGGATCGATGAAACTCATATTCATCGAGTAGAGGACCTCGATGCAGGGGCGAGAACCGGGGCTTCTGCCGATGCAGGGGAGGCAGCGCAAGGAATCTCGGGCACCCCAGAAGCTATGGACTCCCCTTCTTTCTCGGAGTCAACCCTCAATGAAGCCATACCTGCAAGAGCACATTCACCGAGCAAAGGCTATGTACCGGAAGGGCCTTTTGAAGATTTCTTCGACGGTGTGCCATCGCCTGACACGTTTGGGATCGAAGTGCCGAGGAAGAATCCCTCCACCGAGACGAGCAAGGCATCTTTCGGTCCCAAGCTGGTCGATAGATTTCCTGCTCCGAGCTCCAACCCTGATCGGAAAAGGATAATAAAGTTTGCCATTCCCGAAGATGCTAGGGCCCTTTCCGCGCCTGTGGGGGGGGTGGCTAGTTATCTTCGGTGTCTGGTGACTGAGGAAGATCAGGCCGCAATGGACGAGGTGGATGAGGCCTGCTTGTTCAATGAAGCTCAACAAGCATCAAATAAGGTAAAACTTCTTATAAGTTTTGTCCGGTGTTTACCATTTTACTTTTCAATCTAGACTAACTGTATTATCTTCTTTTGTATTACTAGGCCTCGGTGCTTCATCATGAGGCTTTTCTTCGGCTAAGGGAAGAAAAGGCACGTCGTGAGCGGCTTGAATGGGAGATGTCGACCCTTCGGGCCGAGCTAGACTTTGTGCGCAAGGAGAATACTAATATACTCGACCAAATGGGGCAGCAGCTTGACCGAATAAACCAATTTCGATCCGCATTGAGTGAGGCCAAAGCAGAGACCAATGAATGGAGAGTTAAGACCGATCTGCTAACCTCGAAGAAAGAAACCCTCCAAGCTTGAATGTCTTCTTTGGAAGAACAAGTCTCAGAGGCACAAGAGAAAATCGGGACTCTGACTAAGAGCACCGATACCCTTTAATCCTAGGTCAAGACGCTTACCTCGGATCGTGATATTTTGGTCAACGAGCTGCAATCGGCAAAATCGAAGGTTGCCACGTCCAAAGCTAATGCCTATGATCTAATAGCTTAATACAGGGCAGATACCGAGGCTGCCCAGGAGCAATCAAAGATTTTTGTCGAGTATACCAAGTGCCAAACCCGCCTTTCTGTTCTCGAAGAATTACAAGATCGAGGCTTCGATCTATCCACCGAGGTTGATGATGCAAAAAAGATCGAAGCCGATGCCAGAAAGCAGGCCTTCCCAAAAGAAGAAGAAGAAGACTCTGAGTATTCTGACTAAAGAGGTCTGTTGTATAATATGCAATTTTAGAATTCTCACTTTTGTAACATACTTTGCTTCATATATATTAAAGATTTTCTTTTATCTCCCTTTCTTGTTCGGTCTATTTTTATTCTCTATTTCGATAATTCAACTTGTAGAATTTCCCCTTTCCATGGTCGATTGGGTAAGGCCTAAGCCTTATAAGGGATCCGAGGTTTGCCTTAATAGGTCTTATTTCCTTTCGAATTTCATTAGCTCGACGTGGCCTTGGCCTATTAAGAAATCGATTAGTATATCTTGTTCCCTTTTGAATTTTACTGACTCGATTTGGCCTTAGCCTTTTTAAAGAATCGAGATCATGCCTTAGCAAGTTTCAGTCCTCCTCGAATTTAACTTGATTCGGCCTTAGCCTTTTATAAATTGGGGTTTGCCTCAGTAGGTCTTATTTCCCTTCGAGTTTTATTAACACGACACGGCCTTGGCCTATTAAGAAATCCGGGCTCTGCCTTAGCAGATCTTACTCCCCTTTGAGTTTATCAACTCGATACGGCCTTGGTCTTTTAAGATATTGGGGTTTGACTTAACAGGTCTTATTCCCCTTTGATTTCCGCGTGAAGTTCTAAGCAATGTTTGTTTTCGATCGTGTAATAAAAATCGAAGTGGCCCTTGGGCTCGGAGACAAAATATCGGTGCCAAAGAACTTTTACCAGCATTCAGGTGCTTGTACAATTTTACTTAGGGGGTAGATAAATCTACTTGGGCACGGTACTTTCGACAGTTTGACCCTTACATTGATTCCTAATGATCTTTGAGAAGTTCCCCCGAATTGAAGTAGCTAAGCAATGAATCGAAGTAGATAAGTAATCTTCTGATATTCAAGGTCGATCGAAGTTGTGCACCAAATATTATTGTCTTCGATAAGCGACCGATCTAAGTTAGCACGATTCCTAGTTGCCTCATTGAAAACCTTGCCGTAAAATCTAATTTGGGGCATAACCGGTCGAAGGGAAAAAGAGTGCAACGCGTGCTTTCAGTTCTAATGTCCTGTGCTTCCTAGCTCGAGGTTACTTTATTCAATACCTGCAGATGTTAGTAACATAAACCAAACAAATGAAGAATGAAATTTCATACCTCAACAATAGTAACGTTTCAGATGGCTTATGTTCCAATTGTTTGGCAACCGTTTGCCATCCATGGTTCCAAGCTTGTAAGATCCCTTTCTGGTAACCTTCATGATAGTGTAGGGCCCTTACCAGTTCGGTCCTATCTTCCCTTCGTTCGGATCTCGAGTGTTGGGTGTGATTCTTCTGAGCACCAGGTCTCCGATGTTGAAGTGTCGAAGACGGGCTCTCCGGTTGTAATACCTTTCAATCTTTTATTTTTGGGCCGCCATTCGAACAAGGGCTGCTTTCCTTCTTTTATCCAATAGTTTTAGATTGATGTTCATAGCTTCTCGATTCGATTCTTCTGTTGCGTATCGGAACCTGATACTCTGTTCGCCTACTTCGACTGGTATTAACGCTTCAGCACTGTATACTAGAGAGAAAGGAGTGGCCCCGGTGCTGGTTTTCTCAGTTGTGCGATATGCCCATAGAACTTCGGGCAGTATTTCTCTCCATTTTCCCTTTGTGTCGGTTAACCTCTTCTTCAAGTTTCGAATTATTGTTTTGTTGGTCGACTCAGCTTGTCCGTTGCCGCTGGGGTGATAGGGCGTCGATAAGATCCTCTTGATCTTGTTGTCTTCGAAGAACTTTGTCATTTTGCTACCAATGAATTGCTTGCCATTATCGCACACGATCTCCAATGGCATCCCAAGTCGACATATGATGTGGTCCCAGATGAAGTCGATCACTTCCTTTTCTCTAACTTTTTCGTATGCCTGCGCTTCAACCCATTTGGAGAAGTAGTCAGTCATAATAAGAATAAATTGTGCTTTACCTGGCGAACAAGGGAGAGGGCCGATGATGTCCATCCCCCATTTCATGAATGGCCATGGCGATAGGACCGAATGCAGTGTCTCCCCGGGATGGTAGATCATCGGTGCGTGCCTTTGGCACTCGTTGAACTTGCGAACGAACTCCTTTGTATCTTTCTCCATATCGATCCAATAGTAGCCGGCTCGAATTATTTTTCGAACCAAGGATTCGGAGCCGGAGTGATTCCCGCACGTGCCTTCATGTATTTCTCTTAAAATATACTGGGTGTCGCCTGGTCCAAGACATATTGCGAGGGGGCCTCCGAATGTCCTTCTGAATAGGGTCCCATCATCAGACAAACAGAACAGGGCTGCCTTTGTGCGTAATGCTCTTGATTCTTTGGGATCCGAAGGGAGTTTACCTGAACTGGGATACTCTATATACTTGTTCCTCCAATCCCAGGTCAAGCTTGTTGAATTAATTTCGACATGGCCTTCCTCCACCACCGACCTCAAAAGTTGTACGACCTTTTCGGACTCAATCTCCTCATCTTCGACCGATGATCCCAGGTTGGCGAGGGCGTCGACCTCACTGTTTTATTGTCGCGGTATGTGCTACAAGGTCCATTCTTTAAACCTATGCAGTGCGACTTAAAGCTTGTCCAAATACCTCTGCATTCGCCCCCTCTGACTTCGAAAGTCCTGTTCACTTGATTGACTACGAGGAGGAAATCACATTTGGCCTCGATTATCTCTACTCCCAGGCTTTTGGCCAGTTCTAAACCTGCAATTATAGCTTCATACTCCTCTTCGTTGTTAGTTAATTTTATAGTCTTAATAGACTGTCGAATTGTATTCCCAGTTGGGGGCCTTAGTACGATACCAAGCCCTGATCCTTTCGAGTTCGAGGCGCCGTTTGTGATTAGAGTCCACACTCCCAAAGGAGTCCCCGATTCGGTCATTAATTCTCTCTCGACCTCGGGTATTAGCGACGGCGCAAAGTCGGCGACGAAATCTTCCAGCACTTGAGATTTGATCGAGGTTCAGGGCCGATATTCGATATCGTACCCGCTTATTTCGATAGCCCACTTGGCCAATCGTCCTGATAGCTCGGGTTTGTGCATTATATTCCGCAGGGGATAAGTTGTTACTACACATATGGGATGGCACTGGAAATAGGGTTTTATCTTCCTAGAGGCACTCAATAAAGCGAGTGCTAATATTTCTAAATATGGGTATCTAGTTTAGGCCTCACCTAAGGTTCTACTGACGTAATAAATGGAAAACTACGTACCTTGTTCTTCTCGGACCAGGACTCCACTTACCGCTACATCCGAAATGGAGGGTAGAGGTATAATTGCTCACCTGGTTTTGGCATATGCAGCAAAGGTGGGCTAGAGAGATACCTCTTAAGTTCTTCTAATGCGCGCTGACATTCTGGACTCCACGAGAAATCGTTCTTCTTTTTCAGCAAGTTGAAGAATCGGTGACTCCTGTCGGATAATCTCAAGATGAATCGGCCTAGGGCTGCTATCCGACCCGTCAGCTTTTGTACAGCTTTCACACTGTCTACAATTGTTATGTCTTCGATGGCTTTGATTTTTTCGGGGTTAATTTCTATTCCTCGATTCGGGACCATGAAACCAAGGAATTTTCCCGAGCCCACTCCGAATGCACACTTCTCCGGGTTCAACTTCATGTTGTACCGTTTCAGCACATCGAACGTCTCCTACAAATGGCTCAAATTGTCCTCTGCTCGCAGGGACTTAACTAACATATCATCAATGTAAACTTCCATTATTTTTCCTAGTTGTTCTTCGAACATTTTATTTACTAGGCGTTGATAAGTAGCCCCCGCATTCTTTAACCGGAATGGCATCACGTTATAACAATAGGTACCATACTTAGTGATGAAGGATGTCTTTTCTTGATCATCCTCGTCCATTCGTATCTGGTTATAGCCAGAGTAGGCATCGAGAAAGCTAAGGGTCTCGTGGCCAGCGGTGCCATCGATCATGCGATCGATATTGGGCAAGGAAAAAGAATCTTTAGGGTATGCCTTGTTTAAATCCTTATAGTCTATGCATATTCTTAACTTATTTCCCTTTTTAGGAAATACAACTACATTTGCTAGCCATTCTGGGTATCTAAATTCCCGAATGGACCCTATATTTAAAAGCTTAGTTACCTCATCTTTGATGAATGCTTGTTTGACTTCGGATTAAGGCCTCATCTTTTGCTTGACCTGTCGGAATTTCGGATCGATGCTCAGCTTGTGAGTTGTGATTTCCGGTGGTATCCCTATTATGTCAAGATGAGACCAAGCTAAAGAATCTTCGTTAGCTAAAAGAAACTGAATAAGTTTGGTCCTTAGCTTGGAGCTTAGGCCCGAGCCCAGGTATACCTTTCGATTCGTCGAATCACCTGAGAGTGAAATTTGCTCGAGTTCCTCGACCGTTTACTTAGTTGCATCGGATTCGTCGGGTCTGATGAATGACCGGGGAACCCGTAGCCGTCATCTTCGAGATGCTCCTGCTCACATTCGTTCGTTGAAGGTGATGCCTCTGATTGCTATTTGGTTCCTTGTGAAGGAGCTATTGGTTCCGGCACTGCTTCTTCTACTCTGAACATCTTTCTCCGTAAACAGTTACGATCCCATCAGTCGATGGGAATTTCAACATTTGGTGCAGTGTTGAGGGTACTGCTCTAATGTCATGAATCCACAGCCTCCTGAGCAAGGCATTGTACCTCATATCTCCTTCGATCACGCAGAATTTTGTTTCCCGAACAGTACCGGCGGTGTTCACCGGCAATGTTATTTCCCCTTTGGTTGTCTTGCAAACCATGTTGAAACCGTTAAGAATCCGAACTTCAGGGATAATTTGGTCTGTCAACCCGAGCTGTTCGATAACCCATGACCGGATTATGTTGGCCGAACTACTGGGATCGACCAGTACACGCTTCACCTTAGTTTTGTGTACAAGCATCGATATTAGTAAGGCGTCGTTATGGGGTTGCATGATTCCTTCTGCATCCTCCTCGCTGAAGTACAAAGCTCCCTCCATCGCATAATCCCGAGTGCGCTTTTCTTGGGTGATAGATATTTTAGTGCGTTTTAATACCGGACCTTGGGGCGTATCTATCCCACCGATTATCATGTTGATCGTGTGCTGAGGCTCCTCCTGTTTTACTGGCTTATTCCTGTTCCCATAATGGTTTTTGGCTCGGTCGCTCAAAAACTCTCGAAGGTGCCCATTTTCGAGCAACCATGCGACCTCTTCCCTCAGTTGTCGACAGTCCTCTGTCCTGTGCCCATGTGTACCATAATATTTACATATCAATTTGGGATCTCTCTTAGCTGGGTCCGATTGAAGCGGTCGAGGCCACTTAGTATCCTTAATGCGACCGATGGCCGATACAAGAGTAGCTGAATCAACGTTGAAGTTATACTCGGACAGTCGTGGTACTTCTCGATGGCCAGTGGTTCTCTCGGAGTTGTTTCTCGCCAATGGTCCTCGGTTACTCCGATTAGGATCATTCCTCCTTTCTCGTCTCGGGGAAGCCTGCTTTACTAGAATTACCTTTTGGTCCCCAGGATATGGTCGATGCCTGTCTCTGCTCGATCTTGGTTCTCGATAAATATCTCTTTGAACCCTATCATGAGTTCTGATGGGGTAAGTGGATCCCGAGGGGGCTCCAAGTTGGTCATCCTCAACCCTAATCTTTGATTGATATCGGTTGTGTATATTCGCCCATGTGGCAGCCGGATATTCAATCAAGCTCTGCTTAAGCTGCTGTGAAGCCGTTGAACTTCGAGCGTTGAGTCCTTGGGTGAAGGCCTGTACGGCCCAATCATCGGTGACCGGTGGTAGGTCCATCCGCTCCATCTGAAAACGAAATACAAATTCCCTGAGCATCTCGTTGTCCCTTTGCCTAACTTGAAATAAGTCCGATTTCTGCGTCTCTACTTTGATGGCACCCGTATGAGCTTTTACGAAGGCATCCGTGAGCATGGCAAAAGAATCGATGGAATTCGGGGGCAGATTATGATACCAAGTCATTGCCCCCTTTGACAAAGTCTCTCCGAATTTCTTCAAGAGAACGGACTCAATCTCATCGTCTTCGAGATCATTTCCCTTTATGGTGCATGTGTATGCTGTTACATGCTCATTTGGGTCAGATGTCCCATTGTATTTGGGAATTTCCGGCATGCGAAACTTCTTTGGTATGGGCTTCGGGGCAGCGCTTGATGGGAAAGGTTTCTGCACGAATTTCTTTGAATCTAAACCTTTCAATACCGGGGGTGCTCTTGGAATTTGATCCACCCTCAAATTATATGTTTCTACCTTTTTGTCATTGGCTTCGATCTTCTTCTTGCCAGACTCGACTCGCTTGGTCAGTTCCTCAAGCATCTTCATGATCCCAGAATTTGCCCCCGATCCGTTTTCGTTCGGTTTCGCTATGACTGGTTCATTTTCGGGGATGACTTCCCGAGAAGGGCCGGCTTCATCCTTATTTGAAACTTGACTCCGACTTTGTAGTTGAGCAATGGCCGCTTGCTGGGTTTGCAACATGTCGAATATCATCCTGAGACTAATTCCGTCTCATTCGTCTTTTTGAGTTATTGAACGGTATTCTCTTTGAACACTGTTCGACGGGCCAGAAGTCCAATCCACATTGATCGCCATTTGAGAATTGGCGTAGACTGGAATTTCATTACAGGGCATCACGTTGTTGTTTTCGCCCTGGTGGTCAAACTCGCCATTGACGAATTGAGGCACAGATTGTGAGTGCGACATAATTGTATTATAACCTGAATCAAAAAGATTTTGCAAAGAACAAGCGTAAAATAATTTGTGTGACAGAAAATTGTATCAAACATTCACTATTATCCTTAGCCCCACGGTGGGCGCCAAACTGTTTACCCTAAATTACGAGTAACAATTAAATTTGTATGTGGTTTTAAGGATATGTGACTTGGTTTAATACAGTTAAAGAATGAACGGAAAATAAAGGCTAAATTCAACGAGTAAGAGAGTAAGCAAACAATCAATATCAAGTAGCTCTGCTGTGGTGGAATCTTCTAAGATGAACAAGAATGAAATTAATATTGATAAAAAGAGTAGTTAAAGTATGCTAAACTTTGTATTGTGGTCGTGTCTTGTGTCGTGCCTTTTACAATATGGCTGCCTGTTTATATAGGAAGGGAAAAAAATTCTATACAAGGTAAAAAATTTATTTACAAGGTAAAATATCCCTAGAATTGATGATTCAACGTCTTTGCTTATTTGGGCCGCGATTCCCGCCGAGATGTTTACATATCACGAGATTTCCGGTCCTTCAGTTACGCAAATCTGATATTTTTACCATAGGATGTTTTATCCTGATCGGCCTCGATGATCTCGTCTCGAACGCCTTATCTTCGAGCTTCGTTCCGGTGGAAACCGATCTTGGACTTCTCCTTTCGATGTCCCGATCTCGGCCTATCGTGTAGCGACTTCAATCGACGCTGGTCGTCGAGCCCCAAAACCTATATTCCTTATGCAGGTGATCGAACTCAATCCCATACACTGCCCATTGTTAAAAGATGAATTGTATTCTCAAACATATTCTGCTACTTATATATATATATATATATATATATATATGTATATATAAAATTGCCTTGGCAAAATAGAGGCAGTAATTACATCAAGTATAACCCGGCTTTAATTCGTCGTCATGCAAAGTGTCTATTCTGAAGAATTCCAGGAGAATCAAAACCTTGAAATCAACAAAAACAGCAATACGCAACAACACGCATAAATTGCACCATATCAGAAGTGACGAAATTTGAAGAAAACACCGTTCCATGGAGCTCGCACATTTAATCACATAGCAAGTAAAGTCAACCAAACTATTACCAGAGAAAGCAAGTAGCAGCAATTTAGAATACAAATTTAGGCCTTTCTCAATAAAATAAAACAAACAGAAAGGCCGCAGTGCAAACTGGATGAGTTTTATCTAAGAGAGTTTATAATCGTAGTATCCAGATTAAACTGTAGTATTTTAATTAGTTTGCGCATATTTCGATTAATTTCATGGTACTTAATAATTTACTTACAAGCACAAATATCATATACCTGTATGTCGAAGAGGCGGTGGAATATGTTAATTTATTTTCTTGTACTAAAATTGGGATTGGGAATTTTTGCAGTGTCATTTTTACTTTTTCTTTTTGTGCTAGTATTATCTAGTTGTCAAGTTTTGATTTTTGAAGTTGGCAAAAGATATTAATTTGGGAATTTTTGTGTATATTATTTTTTAGGGTGGGGGTTTGCATTTTCTCGGGGTTAAAAGAGGAGTAATTTTGGTTTTATTTTTTATTTCTTTCTTTTTATAATATTTTTTGTCACATTGATTCATAACTGCACTCAAGAATATTTCTATGGATATCTATTGCATAAATAGCAATTGGCAAACGAGACTACAAATCCCAATTGGCCAATGCTAAGTACATATCGCATTTACAACTTATAATGGTGAATGCGATTATAAATCGCAATTAACTAATGCAACTTATAAAGCGCAACTGATAATTATACTTATAAATCGCAATTGAAAAATGCTATTCATAGTGGCATCCATATAAGCTATAACTATAGCCTATATTATAACTAGTGTAAATTGCAACTGATAAATTCGACTTATAAGTTGCAATTGAAAAATGCCACTTATAGTGGTATCCGTATAAGCTATACAGCTATAGCCTAGAGTACTGTAAATCGCAACTGACAAATGCGACTTATAAATCGCAATTGATAAATTTGATATATAAATCACAATTGAAAAGTGCCACTCATAGTGGTATCCGTATAAGCTATACAACTATAGGCTATATTATAAGTAGTGTAATATCTCTGAGTATACGGAAGTATGAGCAATGGCTACAGGTTCTTGTTCAAATTGGTAAATTTTTTTATTTGAGCCGGTGTTTCTTGACAGAAACCTGTAGATTATTCTTTTTTCTTTACACATTGCACAAATTATTACTAGTTTAGTTACACAATTGACATTAATTATATGTAATCCTGAAAGAACAACTTTGCCCTTACAAATCATAGTTGGTGGTATCAACTATTGTCTAGTAGATTTTCTTCTTTTAGTTCAAGGATGGCTAGTTCATACCACTATAATCATTTATTGTTGTCCATTAGAATCTCTTATATTAATTATGTAAAGAATAAGAGAAGAAAAATAAAATTTGTAGACCTTCTGCTAGCCCAAGATCGTTAACTCAGATTTGAGGATTTAATTAAAAAAGAGGAAGCTTCGAAAAAGAAGGAAAGTTTTGGAAAAGATAAATTTGTTATTGAAAGAAGGCTTTCTTGATTTTGGCTTTATTACAAATGCCTAAGACTACTCCTATTTATACTTGTCTAGGGATAATTCTAGATACAAAAATAATCTGGATAATTCTATCATCTTCTACTAATATCTTCCTTAAATATTGACTCTTGATATCAAAATATTTCTTAAGTACAACAAATATCAAAGATATTACTTCATAACTATCTAGAAACTTCTTCTAACTAAATATAATTTTTACTCTTCCAAAAATTCAACTTTATTTTTTCACACTCCCCCTTAAAGTGATTTTTTGGAAGCTATCCCAAGCTTGTTGCGGAAGAACTCAACCGATGCTTTAAGACGTGTCTTGGTGACGATCTTAGCACTATTTTTCTGGCTCTTCTTACTTCCCCAATCCCAATGACTGAAGGTTCTTCAATTAGTCCTGCAAAGAAACATGAGTATTTGTTGGCAACATTTTCATCTCTGAAACGAGCTGGCTTGACAATAGTTCTTTTTGGCCTTCCTGAAACACTTGAATCATCTCCTTATTGAGTTTCATGTCATTGAGTTCTTGGGCTTCCCCTTTCTCTTAGCTCCTTGACAACTGTATTATCTAAAGAAGTACCTGTGATGGGCAGATTTGATGCTTCAAGGTTCAAGGGTTTAGAACCTGCCCCTCCTTCCGCAACTCCATAATACAAAGAGACTTCATCGAATATGACATCCCGTGAAACAACGAATAGATGAGTTTTACGATCCATACACTTCCTGCCCTTTTTCCTTTCATCATATCCGACAAAGATGCATTTTCTTGTCTTGGCATCCAACTTGCTCCATTGAGAATCCGGAATGTGAATATAACAAATAAATCCAAATACTCTGAGTTGCTTAACACTAGGGTTTTCTCCAAATATTAATTCTTTAGGAGACTTCATGTTGTTTGGAGAAAGCAACATCATGTTAATCACATACGCTGTAGATTTCATACCTTCATCCCACAAGGATCTATGTAAATTCTTGGCACGAAGCCTACTCTTACATGTCTTAGTTAAGTGTCAGATCGTCCTTTCAGCACTCCATTTCTTTGTGGTGTAACAGCGCATGTGAGTTCTCTTTTAATGCCATGTTGACGACAAAAGGAAAGAAATTCATCTGAAGTGAACTCACCACCATTATCAATCCATAGCCGCCTTATTCTGGAATCCAGTTCTCCTTCAACTATTTCTTTGAACTCCACAAACTTTTTGAAAACTTCTAACTTGCGCTTCACAAAATAAACCCAAGTGAATCTTGTAAAATCATCAATGAAAATTAGCATATAAGTATAGCTTGAGAATGAAGGAGTTCTCGTTGGCCCCATCAAGTCATTGTGAACCAGTTCTAGTGGGGCATTGTAACTTGACAAGGATCTATCAAATGGAGATGATGTGCCTTTCTATATTGACATCCTTCACAAACCTCTCCTCCACCAAAATTTCTTAAGTCAGGCAATTCTTTTATTAGATTTAATATTACAATGGCTTCTAATTTATCCATGCTAAGATGTCCAAGTCGAGCATGCCAAATATGTGTGTTATCATTGTGAGCACCTAATTTTTGACCGTACTTGAATTTTTCCCCACCCATCTTCCTATTACCTAACTTTCCCACTTCCTCTACTAACTTCCCACTCCCCCCATTCACACTCCCACTCTCACACTCATATCTCCCACTCACACACACTCACCATCACACTCACACAAAAAAAGAGACATTCTCTGCACAAAAAGGTCAGAGAGAGACAGATTGAGGGGAGGGGAGAGGACCAAAAAAAGGACAGAGGGATGAAAATAGTTCACCTTTAACCACCAAAAAATCAGCCATAGAACAGCCCGTTTCACCACCCTTTAACACCAAAATTCCAGCCAAGATAACTTCATAGAAATAGGTTAAAAATCAGTTCCGAAAACTTTGCTAGAGTCAGGTGATGTTCGAGTTTGCCGGTTCGAGGTCTAGTTGATGTTTTGAGATTTCTGCTTCGGGAGCTTCCATATCATTGTACGCAGCAGAAAAGAAATTTAGCAAAAGAGGTATATACATATTTCACTTGTAATTCTTCTTTGAAGTACATAAAATATTGAGTAATATCCTCTGTAAGTTTCTATTTGTATTATTCCTTTAATGAAACTATCTGTTTGATCAAAAACTTAAATTGTAATTGCTTGCTGCTTCGAAGACTCTATCTGCTACTCCACTGCTCAGTCATTTACTATTTGATTATGTTTAAATGCTATATTTAGTGAAGGTTACTTATCCTTTAATCTGGACCTTAGCTTGGTAGTTGTCCAGTTAAGCAGTCATATTTTGAGGGACATCGATTAAGCTAAAGTCACTCAGTCCTTGAGCTTGATCACTGTTGATCAAATTTGAGGATGAAAAAGCCCATGCAGAAGTGTATACGGAGTGGCTTCAATCAGGATCCGGTCATCACTTCAGCTGACCCCCCTAAAGGTATTTGGTAGGGGCCATCGACACCAATTAATTAAAACCGAGGCCAGTAGTTAAAACCGAAGTCAGCAGATTAAAATTGAGGCCAGCAGTTAAAATAGAGGCCAACATATAAAATTGAGGCCAGCAGATAAAACCGAGGCCAGCAGATAAAACTGAGGCCAACAGATTAAAATCGAGGCGAGCAGATAAAATCGAGGCCAGCAAATAAAACCGAGGCCAGCAGATGCTTTGAAGGGCCTCATGTGTAGCCCGGGCAAGCTCATGCTCAGTCGGCCCCAACATAACAAAAATGCAACCAAACACTTAGAATTATAACCTTTTTAGTTTAATTCAGTGAATAGATCTGCCAAGAATACCAAGGTTGACTCTGCAAAGAATTTTGCTTTAGGCGCATTTAAATAAATCATCATGACTGTGGGTACAGTTCCCGTGACATAGTCATGATACATAAACCCCAATACGAGTGTACAGTGTTGCGATTTGTTTAAATAAGTTCCATAATTGTTTAAAATAATTGAAAGTGAGGTAAAAGCGGAAATGCTTAAAAGGTTCCAAAATATGTAATAATTAAGATATTCAAGCAGGTATTGATTGTTAAGCGACCGTGCTAAAACCACGGAACTCGGGAGTGCCTCACACCTTCTCCCGGGTTAATAAAATTTCTTACCCTGTCTTCTGTGTTCGTGGACCATAAATAGAGTCAATTTCCGCGATTTGGGATTTTAAAATAAACTGGTGACGTGGGACACCATAATAATTATCCCAAGTGGCGACTCTAAATAGACAAATAATCCCATTTGGAATAATGTCACTTTAATTGGAAAAACTCTCCTATCCCTCGGGAAAAAGGAGGTGTGACAATCATTGCTACTTATCTTCTCAATATATGAATTAGAGGCACAAAGACATAGAAATCATTAACTCTCTTACCTGAGTGAATGATATCTGCCTTGAGCACCTTAATATTTCGGAAGAACTTCACATCACGTGGGAGAAATAGCAAATAGTTTACAGCATCTACAACATTTGCAACTGAAAATAGATTTTTCTTTATACCTAGAACATGAAAGACACTGTTAAGGGTGATAGTGTCTTTTGCTTCTCGTTGATCACAACAGTGCCTTCCTTCTCCACATTATGGACTGTATTATCTGCTATAACTATAACATCATGTCCATTGTATTCGCGAAAGGTGGAGAATTTGTATTGATCTCCAGTGAGATGGTGCCTACATCCTGAATCCACGATCCAGTCTCTTTCAAATTTACGGAAGCCATTGCATTTATAGCTCGAGTCTCCGTTGTAAAGCACTTTCTCCAGTCTTCTTCTTTTTCTTCTTCATCAGAAACTTTCTTTGTTTTATCCATATTACTCTTTTTGGATCGACAATATCTTTTTATGTGTCCGACTTTACCACAATGGTAACATTTTAAAGGCTTTTTACCGTTGCTGAAAGACCCCACTTCTTTTCTGGCGAGTTTGAATGACTTGAGGATTGAAAGTGCATGTTATCTTTTGATTTTCTTTTAAAGTTCCTCTTATCAACATCAAGAGCATTTCCTTCCCCTTCTTTGATAGATACACCAACCATTTGCTTGGCTAGTAGCTCCTGTGACGACAGAAGAATCTCAAATTCTTCCAAAGATGGTTGTTGAACCCATCCTTGAATCTATGTATCAAAGGAAATATATTCTAGCTTTACACCAAAATTAATAATTCTTCTTATTCGAGCTTCAGAGATAGCCTTGTCCGGATTCAATAGAGAAATTTTGGAACATAGATTTTTAACCTTCAAAAAATACTCGGCTAGAGAGATTACCTTGAGTGGTGTTAGCTAACTCATTCTCCAAAATTTATAGCCGAGTGTAATGACCGGACTGGTCATTTTGAGCATTTGTATTTCACTCGGTGGTTTGGTATGATGTAGTATGACTTGTGTTTATCATTTTTTTCGATTTTCGAGTGATTCAGAATTAGTTTGGAAGAATGATTCTCAACTAGGAAGCTTTAAGTTAAAAGAGTTGACCAAGTTTGACTTTTGAGTATTTGACCTCAGATTAGAGTTTTGATAGTTTCGTAGGTCCGGATGGTGATTTTGGACTTAGGCGTATGTCCGTATTTGCATTTGGATATTTCTAGAAGATTTCGGCACTCATTGGTGAAAGTTGGAAATTTGAAGATTTCGAATGTTCATAAGTTTGACTGACAGTTGAATTTGATGTTATCGGATTCATATTGTTGTTCCAGGAGTTCTAATAGGTTCGATATGCCATTTGGAACTTGTATGTAAAATTTGGGTTCATTCCGGATTGACTAGGCTTAAATCGGACGCTTGGTTCGAAATTTGAAGTTTATGAACTGAAGAGATTGATCTTGATCGGTGATTCATGGTTTTGAAGTTGTTATGTGTTATTTGAAGCCTCGAATAGGTTCGTGTTATGTTTTGGGACTTGTTGATATGTTCGGCGGGGTTCCGGTGGGCTCGAGTGAGTTTGGGGGTGGCTTCAGACCATTTCTAGGCCATTTTTAACTGTTGATTTTTGGCTACATGTGTGTGTGTACATTGCTATCGCATAGATTTGGTTGCGATCATGAAGAGTAAAATAAGAAAAATGGACTTGTGAATCGCGATTGCGGAAGCTCTTTCGCGATCGCATAAAAGAAAAATCTGCTGCCACTGACCCGTTGAAAGCTTATATCTAAGGAATTTGGAGATGATCCAAAAATAAAAGATGTAGCTCATGGTGTCTAATTTTTAAAAAATCAAACCGTTTGTCATTTGGAGTTGTGTACAAGAAGTTATGGCTGATACATTACAAGCTATCTGAGAAGAGTTTGGGAAGGGTTATGTAGTTTGTTCTTCGCGATAGCAGAGGAATTGGCCGCGATCGCGTAGGGTAACAAATTGTCCTAAAATTTTTTTTAATTACGATCGCAAGGTTTATGAATGCGATCACAAAGGGTACCCCTGGAACAGTGTATAAAGTATTATATTTCGAAAGTTTTGGACATTTTTGAATATTTGGAGCTATGGAGCTCGTATTGAGACGATTTGTGAAACGATTTTCACCATATGGATTAGGGTAAGTGTTCTCTACTCGGTTTTGTTTATATTTAATGAATCTATATTTATTTTTGGCAATTGGTTGATGATTTCAAAAGAGAAATTGGGGGTTTTGCCTGAAGTTTTATAGAGTGAATTTTTGAGTTTTGAACATCGATTCGGAGTCGGATTTGAGTGAAACTAATATGGTTGGACTCATAATTTAATGGGTTGTCAGATTTTGTGAGTTTTAGCGGGTTCCGAGGTGAGGGCTCAAGATTTAACCATTTGGTTGGCTTTGGGGCTTTTGATTAAAGATTCGACCTTTACCGATTGGATTTGTTTTCTTTGGCATTGTTTGGTGTTCTTAGGTTGCTTTGGCTATTTTCGAGCCGTTTGGAGGTTGATACGCATGGGATGAAATCTTTGGAGCATCATTTGGCTTGCTCGGTATTGAATTCTACTTGTGCAAGGTAAGTAACACTTCTAAATTTAGTGCTGAGGGTATGAACCCCTAAATATACGTGTTATGCGCTTGGTGTTGAGGTGACGCACGTGCTAGGTGACGGGCGTGTATACGTGCACCGTGTGAGTTATGACTCGATTGACTTTATGGTATTGTGTAGTGACCTGATCTTGTTTCTACAAATGAAATTTTTACGTGCTAGAGTAATTGAGCTGTGATTCATGTTAGAAACCATGTTTAGGCCATATGCTTATTCTATTAGGACCCACAAACGTCATATTTACTGTGGAGTTATTTGCTTAAATTCTGTGGTATTGTGTAGTGGCCTAATTTGTTTTTATCCATAAAAGTTTTACGTGCTAGAGTAATTGAGCTATGATCCATGTTAGAAATCATGTTTAGGCTATATGGTTATTTTATTAGGACCCACTAAGGTCATATCTGCTGTGGAGTTATTTGCTTAAATAACAGTTACATACTTGGTCATACTCATTTATTTGCATATCATATATCAGTATCTATTGCTATTTATTGATACATCATATCATCATTTTTGGTTGATCTTCATGACATTGTGAGCCCGAGAGACTGGAGAGATTGATGACTGAGTGAGGCCAAGGGCCTATTTGTGAGTGATATTTATGGCATTGGGCTGCACGCCACAACAAGCTTTATTGATTCATGCCATGATTGTCTTATTATAGCGCTTGGGCTAGATCCACCCCTCTAGAGTCTACACACCCACAATGAGCGTGATTGTTATTGATTCATGATAGGATCGGGCAGTGCACCGCAACAGGATTTATGAGTTCATCATTGTGATGCATTACATTTGACATGCATCCTTGACATACAAGCATAGAGATGTATTTTCTCGTGCTACCCGATTTTGGTGACATTTATAATTGCACGTGCACACTGACATGTAGGCATAGAGAAGTACTTTCCTCCAGCTATCTGATAATGAAACATCTTATTTATTGTTGAAAGGTTTTGGAAAAAATCACAGTTTTTTTGACTTACTCATACTTTGGGTGTTTTTGGTGAAAGATTTTGGTTTTACTATTATACCTGAGAAGCATCACTATTTTTCCATAACTGAGAACGAGCCGAGCGACGTATTTTTGAGTCATTGTTTGTACTGTTTTTCTTATATTGTTAAGAATTGTTCTTAGCTATTGGTGTTGGGCTCTGACCTTTGTCCAAGCTCGTCACTGCTTTCAACCTAAGGTTAGGTTTGTAACTTATTGAGTACATGAGGTGGGTTGTACTCATACTAACTTCTGCACCTTGCGTGCAGATATTGGATGTTGATGTTGCTGTGTATGTCGGGACCTGGATTTGAAGATGTACATGCGTTTCGGTCATAGCTGCCTCTTGTTCTTGGTAGCTTTAGAATTTTTTAACTGCTCATGTATATTTCAAACAGATGATGTATTTATTTCACACTAACTTTTTAAACTCTAAACAATAGAAGCTCATGATTTGTACTACCAGTCCTTGGGATTTTTGGTATAAAAGTTCAATTATTTTCATTGTGTATTTTCTCAGTTAAATCTCTTTTCTTGGGTTAGGCGCCATCATGACTAGTTGGATTTTGGGTCGTAACACCGAGCTTCATCCTTCTTGTTGAACAACCGTCGAAGGTCCTCCATATTTCATGAGTTGATTTACACCTTATAATATGATCAAATAAATTAGGAGAGATAGAACTCTTTAGGACAAACTCCGCCTTAGCATTAATCTGCTTTCACTTCTTACGCGCATTACTTTCAGTGCATCAGCAGGAGGACTTGTGTTACTCCCATTGACAACGTCCCACAAATCCTCACCAACAAGGTATGACTCCATACAAGTCTTCCATACCTTGTAGTTGGACTGGTTCAATACCTCCATCCCTAGTCCATTAGCACGACCACCTAAAATCATTTAGAGAAACCAGTTGAATCAATCACTAACTCGAGCTTGCAAATATATCTAGAAGCCAACTATGGCTTTGATACCATGTAAAGAATAATAAAAATATATAATTTGGAGACTGATAAGTGGGAATTTTGACTACTTATGAGCGCCATTTAGATTTTGTTTAGCATTAAATTGTGTTCTCAAAACTAATGAAATTGTGTAAAATTACAGGAATGCTGAAAGTTGGGCTACCTTGATGAAATCTGGATAAAAAAGGAGAAGTCTAAGAACAAGGCAATAAAGGGCACAAAAGCACACAATGTGCGGTCCGCAGAAGAAATTACGGACTGTAGAATTCCATCTGAGGCCGTAAACAAAGAAGGAAAATTCTGTAGGCATTTGTGCGAATTGCAGACCGCACATGAATTGTGTGGCCGCAAAAGATGGGCTAAGGGTCAAGATCAGAGACAATGCAACAAGACCAGGTTCAGAACCTCATTGAATTACGGACCGCACAAGATTTGTGCAGCCGCAGGAGATTGCCTTGCTCTCGTAATCCTAATATTGAAGACCATAGAAGAGTGCCTTACGGCCGTAGTTCAAAATCTGCGGACCGCAGTTCAGAATTGTGTGGTCGCAGAACTCCAACTCCTGCCAGATGAAGAAATCTGCAGACCGCATATGGAATTGTGCGGCGGCAGAACCTCCCATGGGACATTTTTATCTCAGATTTTCAGCCTTGTATAAATAGACAAGTTTCACAAAATTAGGTCAAGTTTGAACCTCTGCAGTTTCTTTAGTTGTTTGCCTTTGCCAGTTTTGGAAGTATACCTTACTTTGGTGTATTTTACAATAGATGTAATCATTTTAAGCTTTCATTATGAGTTTAATTTGTCTTTCTTCTCTATTATTTTCAAACCCAAGTATGAGTAGCTAGATTTTTACTAGGTTTGTGACCCAATCCTAGTGATTAAACCTTATGGGTATCTAATTTAGTGCTCTTTTTATGATTGGGTGTTTATTATTTAGGTTAGTTCATGCTTTAATTATGGAATTAATGGTTGCAAACATTACTTCATGCCTATTTGGCTTAGTCTCCGCTTGAGAAAGAGAGACCTAGTCTAGGATAACTTAGCTAACAAGGAATTAGGTCAATCAAGAGATTGATTAACCCAATTAAAGTGTTTAACCTAGAGATAGTAATAACTCGACTTGAGCTTTTATTAACTGTTTTGTGTGATACCCATTTGGTCTTGAGAAAGCCAAATCAGGCAAAATCACTCTCTAACCGAGAGGTATTGAGTGAGTAATTCAGAGGTTATAGCTATAATACACTCCAATCAATAAAACAAGAATTAAAGTATCAGGCTAACACCTAGGTAATGGTCACAACCCCAGGCTTTTTATCAATTTGAAAAACCCTCAAAAACAATAATCTCTAATCTTCTTTCTTTATTTTGCAAATCTTTAGAGTAAAATTAGAAATAGAAAATAAATCTTTGTGTGGAAGTGCAACCTAGATAATTCAATTACATTGAAATATATACCCCTAACTCCCATCTTAGCTCCCTGTGGATTCGACCCTGACTCTTAGTTGGGTTTCTACTATTGCAAACCACCGCTTCATACCTCTTTTGAGGCGTGCATTTGGACGCGATCAATTTTTGCCCGATCTACTTTAGTAGATCATATGGATGTATAAAAAGCTTCTAATCTGGATGATATGGGAAAATCACGGAAAACACGACTTATTTGAATAATTCGGTAACCTACCAATTGTAGAAGTAGAATTTTTGGCAAGCAATAGGCACTTAAATAATAAAATTCAAGTCTTTCTCATTTCGAGGAAAAGGTGTGGAAGGAAAAGGAAACTACGAAAGGATCCGAATAGGACCTAAATGGGAATGACATGAAAAGTCTTTTTCAAAACCTAGCAATAACGGCGTTACGACGATATACGAGAGGAATAGAGAAAAATGCGTGATTTGTTTGGAGGGAAAGATCTATTTATGATATAGTTCAAGAAAGAGTTGTCTCATTTCCTTACTTATTTCTGATTCATTCATTTCAAGACTAGTTCTGAATACCGTCTAACATCATCTTCAACCAACTTCCACTGTAATTTCGGTGAGACCACTAAGGAATTTCTTATATACTAAATATTGCTTATATGCATTTACTAAAAGAATGATTTTCATTCATTATCGTTAGTTAGCGTGAAACTAAGAAGGAGAGATATGCCTAAGGCTGCGTGTAAGCAAACTGTGCACGCTAAGAGAAGAGGAGAGATGTTCATAATTGCTACCACAAGAAAGCCACCCCTATCTTCTAAAGGGGCCCGTCATTTCGTTTGTACTTTCTTGGCTTAGGCTTCCAACTAAACAACATGACCTTGCCACCCCGCCATTAGTAGAAACTAAGCGCTTGAAAAGCGCTCTAAGAAAGGTTACTTCTGCCTCCCTTTCGGTGCAACAATCCACCATTAGCGGAAGAGAGGGTTGCCGTACATATAAGAGTCTTCCAGTTCATACGGAAGCTCTTTCTTACCAGTCAATCAACTAGTACAGGAACTGTATCTTATTTTATATCCTGGCGCGGCATGTCATCTTTTAAATTAAGCAGATAGAAGAAAGTCTTAAATAGATAAAGAGTAGGTGAGTAAGTGAGTCCTCACTTACCTGAGCGATTTCGATCACCTAGCTGGCCTTTTATTTGGCAGGTAATATCGCCAAAGCGTATCATCAGATTTGACTATAAAGGAAGGAACTCGAAGTGAAGGGGCACCGTCTTATGTAAGGCAACGATAGTTGGCCCTCTATCATCTTCTATTTGGTAGACTTGGTAAAAAGGGCCCCGACTTATTTCCAAAATAAGAGTTCGACCGCGGCTTCCCCCTTTGTTTGGATGTGGTCAAGTTCCTTGCCAACTGTCACCTATCGACTTCGACCTCTTTTTATTTATTTTGGATATTACCAAACCTAGCCTAGCCTTTATAAATCACACAAAAGCAGACAGACACCCAACTATGGAAAATCCTCCATAAGGGTGGGTTAAGTTAGGTAATCCGGCCCGAGACACGTTCGTTGATAAAACTGCACTCATGCCTCTCCCACATCAAGTTCACAACCCCCCATGTGGTGATTCTATCAATCATGTATGTAGGTAGGACCCTCTATTCTGATTGGTATATCATGAAAAAAGAAAGCCATTTGCACCAGGCGCTTTGCGCTTTCCCTGGTCCAGATGTTTGCCTTTCTAAGTCAAATAATGGTGACCCACTAAAGACTGGAGCTTCATAACATGTTGACGAAGGCTCCCAAACTAAGGGTTCGGTCAGTAGAAGGGACGACTTTGTCTCCCCAGAAGAAGAATAGCCCCGCTCTCTAGCCGATTGATCCCGTTGATCATATACTTGGGAAGGAACGACGATCAGAGGTGTCCTCTAATCACCACGACGAGGCAGGTCCCTCTTTTAGTAAAATCAGCTATGAATATTCATGAAAAAATGAATGTCGACCTCTTTCTTTCACTACTAACCCCAAGAAGTTTCAACATGCTGAAACTTTCCGTTTCATTGAGCCTCAAGATTTTGGTCCTCCTTTGAGTGTAGGTTCAATTGAATGTATCTATCAAGGCAAGGAAAACGTATGTAGCAGCAAGGATGGTGCATCACCTATTTATCATTCTCGCTCGGGAGCCAAAACGAACACGCCTGCTACCTACTGTACTGGACCTTCGACCAGGCATTCTACCTTTGTCGAATCGGAACCAACACCACTGCATTGCGTTCGAACAGTTGAGCGGCCACCGGACGGTAATGTTCGTGCACATATATAGATTCATTCTTTATACCTGGTCTAGCCTCACAACCTTTCACGGGTTAGTAAGAAGTCAGTCTTGTTTGGTAAGATGGAATTGGACAAAGAAAAGAGAGTGCTCGACCGGAACAATGTCCAACAACGTAATTACATAGCTAACTGCTCCTTCCCTGATTTTTAAGGCTTTAAGGCGAATCGTATGACAACTGGGAAGAAAGACGACCTCACCTTATCTGGTTTCAGTGAGAGCTATTTGAGTATCCCTCATTGACCTTCTTTCGTAGATAGAATCTTTAATGAGTGGAAACAAGAAACCTTACAAAAAAAGGTGCTTGTTGAGTAAGATCGTCTTTCGAGCCCAATCCTGTTTACTAGGTTGGCACTTGAACGCATATTTCTCATATCGATCAAGGCTTTCCTTGAGTTTGAAATAAGGGGCAATAAGCAAGGGCGTAGCAGCTGCGTGAAGTTGCGCCTTAGCGCATCCATTTTCTTACAGGAGTACTAACGTGCGACCTTATGTTTTCTTCTGCTTGCTCTGCAGTACGAGCCTCATATAGTGTTGCACTCCTTCAATATGATAAGAAGAAGGGGGCAAGCCTCTTTGCCGTACAAATCCTTATTTACTACTACATCTTTTTTAGGGTGTATAGCTCAGTTGGTAGAGCATTGGTCTTTTAACCTAATGGTCGCAGGTTCAAGTCCTGCTATACCCAAACCTACCTTACACCCTATTATGAATAAGGATGCATAGTAGCCTTCATCGATGACTCTTTGGCCTTTAGACTCGCTTCGCCGATTTTGCCCTTTAAGTGACAAGGGGTTGAGCCGCTCCAAGCGGAAAGCGATAGTGAATCCCGAACCTGCCCACGCTCATCTAAACCCGCCGTAAAATGCAATCGGAAAGCGTAGCCCTTCCTTCCAATCCAAGCCGGTGAAGCTGCCCCTATACCTAACCACCGCTCACCCCGATCACATATTGGCACGTTCATGATACATCATAATCAAAAGGCTGTAAAGTAAAGAAGACCTATGCATCAATGTACTATCATAATCACATATCAGCTCAATTTTATTGACGGATTGAAGGCAAAGCCGCATATTTCTTAGGGCAAAAGGCGCTCCATCCTCCTAACCCAAGGACAGGAACTACAGCTTGACCTTCGGGGAAGAAGTCCGTGGGACCCCTCCTTCGAGAAAGCCTAGATAGTGAATGGAGGTGGTGGCTGAACTCACCATAGGGTTCAGAAGAAAGCAAGACTATCTTGGTGAATGCAATAAGAACTGGCTGCTTGCCACAATAGAGTGCTTTGCCCATACTTCTATCCGCCGCCGAAGCGCTCAAGGGATTCATGCTTGAATTTCAAAATCAGGGGACTCTATCCAATCCATGCGGCAAATCTGTGTGTGATAGAAAAAAAACTCAACAATAAAAAGAAATAAAAAGAATATAGAAACATTGAATTTGTTTGCTTCGATACAAGAGATCGCCCCCGAAGCAAGATATGGTAGGTGCCAACAAATTTCATTTGTTAGGAGTAGGGGCTGAAAAGAGCTCTTTGTATAGGTTAGATTTTCTGGGCTTTGATGCTTACCTTCTTATTATTAAAAGGGAAAGGTTTAATAAAGGAGCTTTTTAGCCCTTTTGCTGGATTGTTTGTCTGCAGCACCGCCCTATAAAATGAATAAGGAGAGGCTTATCGATGACCGAACCACTCTTATACTATTCCTTAACTCACCCCCTTGTCACTTAAAGGAAAATCCAGAGAAGCGGGCCTGTTGGAAACCTTCGCCTTCGGCTCCATACTGAAAAGGCCAGCCATGAAGGGACATCACGATTATCCTTTCTGGGAATACCGGGACTTTATATGATCTTGATAAGTGATAATTTTAATATTCTAGATCCTTATGTGCTTTTTTTGTTATTCTAGTGGCAACAGTTCTATTAGTAGATAGAAGCCGCTATCGCTCACTCGGCTGGATGTCAATTTGATGAATGGATAGGTGTAGCAGAAAAGAAAGGGTCAATTACACGAGGAAGGTGGAGGAAAAAAGATGAGAGCAAGACCAAGGAGGCTCGCAGCTAGCATGACCGTAAGCATTCCGCTTGTTCGTAATCCCTTTTAGAGATAGGGGCGATCCAGGAGGTTACTTCAAGTATTTATGACTGGTGGCAACACATGACAGGCGAATGGCATGATTCTCGAGGAGTTACACGACGGCTATGTGATGATGCATCAAATAGATAGATGAATCAGTAGGTATAGACTAATTGTGTTCCCCACAGGAAGAGCTCTAGAAGAAATAGGAGTGGACATCTATATGGGCTTTATGTGATTCGAAGCCAACCACTATGTATTGCAAGAAAGTCCTATGTGTACCTATGTATACCTAATGAAAGCCAACAAGAGACTCTTAACACTCACATGACTAAACCATACAAGATTCAAGAATCAATCCATTACCAGCAAGATATGATACGACTTAGCCAAAAAAGGTGAGTGCCTAGCACGAGCCTTATTGAAAACGGCCTAGATAACGAGCAATCTTTCTAAAGCAAGAAGCAAGGGCGCAATAGTTGCACGAAGTTGCTTCTTAGGGCATATCCATTTTCTAGCTCGTTAGCGCCTGAGTAATAAGATAGAATGAGCCTTTCTTGATTATTTAGTAAAGTCAAGCTTTGGCGGTAGGGTTGGGATGGCTTGTTGGGGAACGAGTGCCCTTACTAGTTTTGGGGATTTAATTGGCAAAAGTTGTTTTTGCCTTCCAGCTAGCAGTTGCCGGATCAGCCTTCAGACTTTCCTTACCCGCCTTTATTGAGAAATAAGAGATCTAAAGGTTAGACATTCATCGCTGCCGTGGTGACGCGGTTGAATGTTCCAACACCAGGCCGATCAAACCTATCCTTGGGTTCGATCCAGCAAGTGATTCCCTCCCGAAGGAGGGATAGTCGTTAGGTCATGAATGGAATGCGAGGAAGAGAGATAAACAATTGGAAGGGACCATCCATTCTCGGTCCATATTGGGTAGATCTACCCCTCTCATTCTCTGATCCTTTATCTACCATTAAATCTATTGATTTAATTTCTTCTCGATTGGCCTATCACACATTCGGGCCAATCTAGTACACGCTACTAATGGTCTTTTGGATTTCATCTCCTATGAACATAGCAAGTGGTTGGTCGTTCTATCGAGTCCATCCCTTGAAGTTGTACCCTCCCAGTATGCGTGAGTCTTCCGCCGATTGACAAAAATGCCGGCCGGAATTCAAGAACGGTGCATACCACATAATGGATCTCTCATACTGCTACTTAGTAGTGGATCAATTTAGGGAAGGAAAGAAACGATGTTCCAATTCTTTCCATCCCGATAAAGCAAGTCACCCGTGATTCGATAGTTCCATTTTCCACTGATGCAGGCCGATTGGGATCCCAGTAGTCAAACCACTGTGTTCGTTCCTCACCCTCCTTCCAACCAAATCTATTCTAAGGTGTCTAGAGGCAGGGGAAAGAAATGATGATTGATCAACCAGCTTGAACAGATCCATAACCTGCTTCCATCTGTTCTGAATGAGGGAATTAAGGCGGGTATAGTCGAACTGAACTGCTTGATTTTAAGGTGGGTGATAAGCAGCTAAATCCGTATCAAGCCTACCATCTCTTCTCACGAAATACTTTCCATCCCGTCTCTGAAAGTTGTGCATTATAAGTGGTCCTGCTTCGCAGCCCCAGAAAACCCCTTACTCCCTCTCTATAAAAAAAACCCTTTCCCCTTTCTTTAATAATATAAGGTAAGCTTTAAAACGTAACACGCTCCCTACAAGCAATTAATCCATAATATCATCCGTCATTAGAATTATTGGAAATAAATCACCCAACTCTTATTCAAAGATCATCTACACACTCCAGCTGCTTCCTTTTGAGCTAGTCAGCACGTGTTAAACACGGACTGAGATGCTCTCGCCCTTTTGATAGAAATTCTTGCACTTGACGTCCAATCTCCTCATTTTCAAATGGGGATAAGATAGAAGCCACTTTACAAGATAGACTCGCTCCTACCTGCAACTAAATCTGCTTCTATATCCTCCTCTTATCTTAGGGGGTAATTAAGCCGGTACCTGTGGATTGAGGGGCGGCATCAAGTCGGAAGAGTGTCGTAGAAAGATAAAGATCTACACTGCCCTTTTACAACATATGAAGGAGGGGGCCTCGTTGCTGAAAAGCCTTTTCGATTGCCTCCGCCCCTATCTCTTAAAGCTACGATATCCCATCGATCCCAGAATCAGCTCTGCTAGTTGGCTTGGTTGCTATTAAGGCATAGCATTCTAAGGACTCTTTCCCACGACCAGAAATGGTATGCCAACAAACACCTCTTTTCGTTAGCCAACCAAAGTCTTCTGATAGCAATAATCGTATTTCCCATTAAAAGTAAAGCGGTGTTCTCTCTATACAGGTAGAACCCCACTCGTATTGTCTTCCGAGTAGGATATGCAATACGTCCATAAGGACGGCGTCACACCAGACGTCCTGCTTTAACTTCCTTAGCCCCAACTGATCTACCAACTCCCAACATCAATGATTATCTTTGCACTGGCTAATTTCGACATAGATTTTGAATACAGCCTTCCATCTTTTCCTCCTTTCTACTGACGTTGCCACACAATATAAGGACAGCGAAACTGTCTCCTTCTAAGCTTGAGAACCCGCACTGTGTTTCTGACTTGAACTTACCTTTAGAGCTTCCCGAGCTCTAGGATCGACAGTACTCTTCCATGTTCAACTCGTCTATTCTGCACTCCCTTAGCAGCATTCGTTCGTCTAAACATTAGATCAACAACGCAAAAATGGCCCACTCCTCCACATTCATAACAATTACAAGATCCCCTCTGATGAGACTTTTCTTGTCTCCTCTGTAGCAAGATCTGCTGGCCTCGTGCTCCAAACTGATGGCGTCTCGACGTTCTCCTGGCGCTCTCCCCCTTCAAGAAGTATGTAAAAAGGCTCATATTTTTTGGCCCTATAAACCCCTCTTAGGTTGTGGCGGCTTTCTTCTCCTCCTGAGCTGTCTTGCCATATCTAAAATAACTTTCAGTATCCAGCTTCACCACTGCTGCCTGCTTTTTCCTTCTTCGGCACTTCCCAGTCCACAAAAGACTTGGTCTGCTCTTGATCCATCTGAATCACACCCTTGTTGATCCAATGGCCAAGAAATTGCACTTTCGTCTGAGTACTCTTTCATGTACAACCACTTTTCCTGCTAAACCCGGAACACTGTACTCAGGGTTCCAAACCTCTAGTGAGTGACTATAAATGATATGTGATTGAGGTTTTCCACTACAAACTGGTCAAGGTAAGGGTTTGAGTTATCCATTTAAGTGCGGAACAAGACCTGAGTTGGGATGATATTCATAGGTCGCTTACTCTTTGTGTAAGTTATGGAGTCTCCACTCCATGTTGAAAGCTCTTTCAAATAGCATGAGTTGAAAGTCTTCAATTCGACTAGAGTGTTAGATTCTTTTTTTATTTTGACTTCTTCCAAAGGGCAACGAATGGGAGGAAAGGGGTTCACTAGAGTTTGTCTCTTGAAAATGGTTTTATTTTTATTCTCTTGAAGGTCTTTTTCTCTATTTTATTTCATGGTATCAACGCCAGCAAGAGAATTAGGGAGCTAAAAAAGAAGCCAAAACCTGGTCGTTTAAAGAATCAAACTGTTCATGTCTGCTTTTTTTTTTTTTTTTTTAATTTTATGAGCGAGGAAACCATTTTTGTTATAAGACCTATACCCACCCAATTTCTTATGTACACAATACGGATCAAAATCCTTTATGTTTGAATACCAAGCTATCTTATCAATAAATTTACAAAAAAGCCTTCGATGTAGTAATGAAATATGATACATAATCAATACTATTTGTTTTGTTCATTACTAAAATGAATCGAATCCTATTCAATATTTATATTTATCCTTTGAATTACTCATATATATCCTATGAATTTCATATCGCACCAGAAACTATTCTAGGAGAAGTTCGTATCCGTTCTATTGGATATTGATTGGTCTTGGTTTGAAATAGTTTATGCGTTACCGGTTCCCGGAAAAGTTAATATCTCCGTTAGTTAAACCCTTTCTTACCTTGACTTTGGATTGATATTTTGTTTATACACAATCAATGGAGGCCCTCCCTACATATGTTGCAACGTCTCCAATAGCATGCTTTTACTTCGTCTTTCCCTTAATAAGTCATCAAATTTTGTGCTTTTTGATCCCCAGTTGCTATGGGGATCAAAGGATGAAATACAATTGATTCCTCCATTTAAGTGGTTCTCGCTTCTCCTTGTTCCTGTTCCTAACTCCTCTCCGGGTAGTTCTCAATGGTTGGCGCTTTGCATACTTCATGGGTTCAACATCAACAAATTTGCTCATGATCAAGTTACAACCTAAGATCTATGACCATATTATGTTAATTGTGTGTATTTTGTTCATTCCATCGGTATGCTCCTAGGTACCTGTATTTGTGATCTGTTTTCCAGAACCAAGGGATCTTTTTGTAGAGACCTCCACGAACAATCGTCATTTTTTAATGGTTTTTTCGCTTCTCACAGATGCTCTTTCCACACCTCCGAATATCTGGTGCCAAATTGTTGCCCATTTCCTTATTTCTTTGATAATAGAGTTTTCTATCTTTGTGGCATCAATTGTACAAGTTTATGAAGAGGGCTGGACGAGTGGAATGAGGGAAAGCGGCTCGATCGAGGGGATCGGGATGAGTGATACATTTGAAGCACGCTGGTAAAGAACGCAAGCAAATCAAGAGATCGGGTATTGATATATTCCATCAAGAGAAAGGAGGCAGATTGGTAAGAAGGCCGGCCATATACGAGGGCACCAAAAAACTTAGCTTTTCGAAGCGGACCAATCTTTTGTGTCCTTACTCTCTACTCTATAAAAAAGCCTGGGGGAAGCGTGAAGAGCTAAACCACTAATATCTTGGCAAAGGTTAGACCTCATAAAGTCAGCGAAGCTAAGGTTTTGTATGTGTTATATCCTTTCGATCGGGCGAGAACTTATAGGGAAGGCCTTCATTGCTCTTTGAAGAAAGTAAAGAAACAAGAGCTCTATGGAAGAGAGAAAGTAGAAGAAGTGCTTCTAGATCTCATGGAATAAGGCAGAATATCTAACAAAACATTCCACCTCTTGCTTTCATAGAAAAAAGAATTTAGGAGATGAATCCCGATTACATTACTGCAGACCAAAATTTTGTTTGAAAGAGCAAGCCAGAGAAAAGAAGCTTTTAGATAATACCTTTTGTCCTAATCTCATCTACCAAAAAAGGGAGCCCCCTTGATTACCTGAAGAGATTTTTAGGCAGAATTGGCATAATTATTCTCATGAGGATTGAGCAACCAAAAGAGATTATCCTCTTTTGGGCTGGAAAAGAAGATTAATGCAATCCATAGAAAGATAAAATGAATAAAGTATTCTGAAGCCAAATGCTCTTGGATGGGTAGCTGAATAGGGGGATAAATCCTTTTTTCTCCCTTATATTGAATGTAGTCAATCACTTTGAGGTCATGAGAACCTTGTGACTTGATATAAATTATGGCATGCATCTCTGAGGAGAGTGGCCCGGCCAAACATCATCCCAGAAGTGAATCATCTTACCATTGCCACACCAAAATCTAGCCCAAGTTCAGCCTCTCTCCGTAAAAAATAATACCTTTTTAGATGAAGGATATTTAAGAGGTGGATTGGTCAATCCATTTTCCCCATTGGAGAGGCACTTAGCAACCAAATATGAGCACCATGGATTTTTCTTTTCCTTTGGAAATTTCCACAGCCACTTCATAAGAAGGGATGATTTGGTTGAAGCCTCCTCACGTCCATGACCGGTTGAGGTCACAGAATGCCCGCTTGCTCACTTTCCATGATGTCTTTCCTAAGCACGTTACCCTCCTCATAACCGTGCTCTGATAGAAGGCTCGACTTTTCAATAAATATCATAAGAGAAGATGCGCAAGCAAAGAAGGGTGTGCATCTTTTTCTCTCCCATGCTTTCCGTTGGTCAACAACCAACCAAAGTGTAGTATACTTTTTCACTACTTGTACATGATTGACAAAGTTAAGCTGTATTGAGGGAGTCGTTTTGTCTCATCAATCAAGAATGTTTTATATTTCAGGAGCTAGATTAGTTGGCGATGAACAAGTAAGAATTGCCTCAACCAAAATTGATGGAATTGGACCTAAAAAAGCCATTCAGGTTCCTTAGCGATTAGGTATCAGTGGAAACAGAAAGATAAAAGAATTAACTATGTATCAAATCGACCAAATTGAACAAATGATAGGTCAAGATCATGTTTTTCGTTGGGAATTGAAGAGGGGAGAACAAGCAAACATCGAACGATTAATTTCGATTTCTTGTTATCGTGGAATTCGTCATCAAGATGGATCGCCCTTACACGGTCAACAAACTCATACTAATGCTAGGACTTGTCGCAAGCTAATTCCTAAATGAAAGAAATCTACCAAAGGAACTTGTCTGATCAATCACACTGATAGCTTCAATAGTTCACTAAAATTTTTGTGAATGATCGTGACAGCTCTTCAAATCCTATTCAGTCTGATTAGATATGTCACTAAAACAAAGTGATTTCGTTCACTCTCCATTTTCTTTTCGGATTCTGAGGATAAGAGGGCCGATCCTAACATCATTTATGAGGAGCCAGACGATGAAGCCTCCTGCTCAAATAAAGATATCTCTGATGCTACTCTCCCGACAAGAACAACTTTTTGATTTTTTTGGCAACTTCGGTCACAAGGGACAAAAGAGAGATGATTTCTATCAGTCAAAAGCAGATATCACCTAACATGCTCCAATTATTCGCTTACCGAGGAATAAAAAAGGACTAGGGGCTAGAGCAAGTTGGGTTGGGGTATAAAGCCATAAGCGGGTGACAGAGGACGTGCTCGTACGATTTATAGAAAGATGTGAAAAAGTACTAATTTGTTGGGAACTTTCGCTCCTATATATTTGAAATATGCCTATCTAGGAGCATTATGATCTGTAGCTTAAATGGTCCCTTATGAAGTCTCTATTGGTCTTATTCTTATTGTGCTCCTTGGGAGCGCGTTTGGATCCACGAAGGCAATCCTTGGATATTCCCCTAACCCAACCCGAGAACGGACCGGAAGGAACCATAGCATGGGGAATGTCCGCGTCTTGTCGTAAGTCTCATTTTGAGTTATGGGTCATAAGGCAGGTA
The DNA here is from genome assembly GCA_002018475.1 of Nicotiana obtusifolia. Classification (NCBI taxonomy): domain Eukaryota; kingdom Viridiplantae; phylum Streptophyta; class Magnoliopsida; order Solanales; family Solanaceae; genus Nicotiana; species Nicotiana obtusifolia. The sequence continues at coordinate 40,817 of MCJB01038667.1, forward strand.
GCTTTATCTGATCAAGGGCCGAGGCACATGAGTCCTGGTAATATCTAGGTGCGAAGAACCTCGGAGGTGACTGCAATGAGCGAAAATCTCATTCCCGGGCCTAAACGATGAGCAAACACTTGAACGTGAGAGAAAGGGATCACCCAAATAATGGATGAGCTCAAAGGGGGGAGGGAGGCTAGAACCATGCTTTCAGAGACCTAACCTAACCGGTCCGAATCTTATCTGAACTGTGAGAATAACTGACTAAGACGTGCCATAAAGGGTCATTCTCCAAACGGGACAGGACCAAGCCTTTAGGTTGTTTAAGTAGGTTGGGTGACAGATCGGCCATAGGAGTTCTCCGGGATACAAACTAGGGCAACAAATTGGAGCATACAACATGCTGCCCGCTTTCATTTTGTGGAAGTCCCCGGCAGAGGAAAGGGCTGCAGGTGATGGCGCGTTCTACTTCTTATGATGACAGGGGCATCAAAATCCTTTCTATTAGTACTTGTGTGACAGGTGGTATAGATGATGAAAGGTTGTCGCTTTTTTGGGACATATTCTCTTAATAGGCAGCAAAGCAAAATAGGAAAGGGGTCGAGCTGACTGATGAATGCCTTTTTAGCTTTTATTTAAAAGACTCTCATGTGGAGATAACATGGATGGCTACATACAAGTATATCCAAATCAAGATAAGATGGGACTGCCATTCAGAGAACGCAACGGGACAACCACCCCCGCTTCATAGAAAGAGATTCCCCGATAGCAGTAGTCTTTGTGTGAATCTCTTCCCGGCCGGCCATGATGAATTGAGGCACCACTTGGGATGGGAATGGCTCGGTCCACATGTATAATTTGATGAAAGCACTCCAGTCACCTTCGACGATTGGTTTGTCAACCACACTTTCTCTCCCTCAAAACAATGTTCTAAACACGAAAGTGTGCAGTTTTGCCCCCTTCTCCCATGCTGAGTCACATGCAGTGCCTCAGAAAGCACGGACGAGCTACATGCAAGGAAACTTGCATGTGTGGTTCTGGCCGGGGACCCCGGTATACTGTACTATTATGTGTAGGTTTCCGTAATTTGAGTGAGATTGTCATGGTGCAAAAGCAGATATGGTCCGGTATTCCCTTGTTCCCTGTATTGGTTATATTCTTTATATCTCATCTAGTAGAAACTAATCGATCTCCATTTGATCTCCTAGAAGCTGAAGCTGAATCAGTTGTAGGCTATAATGTAGAATATGCATGGGATGCGATCCTTAATAGTTCACTGTTGGCGGAAGCCAATGTCCCGGGGTCTCGGGGACTCATTCTGACTGAAACAAGGGGCGGGTCTTTACCAAATTCCAAATATTCTATTTTAGGGAAACCAAAAATGGTGAGAGCCTAGTGTGAAGGTTGCTTTACTAAGTAAGATGGGGCAAGAAGCAAGGGCGCAACAGCTGCACGAAGTTGCTTCTTAGCGCATCCGTTTTCTTGCTCGTTAGCGCTTGACTAATAAGACAGAAAGAGCATTTCTTGCTTGTTTAGTAAAGTCTCACTTTTTGATAGGAGTAGATTCTTCCTAGGGCAGGGCATTTTTCATTCTACATTTAAAACCAACAAGTGTCGGGTCGGTGATTTCTGCCTTGTTATCAAAAAAGGGAGTTGGGTAAAGCAAACTCCCCTTGGAGGAGTACGGGCTTAGTCATGTAGAACTGGGTTGCGTTGCTTGATGATCTGATCGAAAACAACTCAGTAGGGGCCATTCCGGTACGACTAAATATACGTTAGAGAGGTCAATCCCTCCCCTACGACACCGAAAAAACTGGGCTGAACTTCTAAACTACCCGCTTCCATAGAACATTATCATGGGAAAAAGACCTAAGTAGCAGTATTGGATCCTTGGGAACCATCACAAGTACAACCGACCTATATATATTTGAATGAAAATGCCCTGTCAGCCAGTGGAGCATAGAAGAAGGTGACTCGTGCTGACAACTGACTCCTTTTCAATAGAAAAGAATAGCCAAACCAACCCAGCTGGCTGGTGAATCTCAGAGATCTTATCAATCAGTAAACCGAAGATGGACGACCATGGTCCCGGCCTTACCAGCACCAGAGTTTTACTAATCAATGAACCCATGAAACGAACTTTCTTTTATGACAAAATAAACCAAGCCTAAGCAGCCACGACATCTTATTAGTATTGATTGAGGAGTTTGATAGAGTTTAGCTGACTGAATCCATCCATAAACTTAGACCACGGTAACCTTCGTAACCAAAGCGTCACGACAACATCCAAAGGTGACCTTTGGATTCTTAAGTAGGGGAAAAAGAGGAGCACGTAGGAATGCTGACCAGTACATAAGCCACGAGTGGCTGAGAGAAAATGAGCAGCACCTTGTATAGGTTGGGTGGAGCTTAAAGAAGCAAGCCCCTATCAGAGAAAGCCATTGCACGCTAGCCTAGCTTGCTAACGTTTTTCAGCTGGCTGTTATGTTAGTTGTAGCGCGCCTTCCCTCCTTCTCTCACTGTCGAAAAAGTTTTCATTATTTTCTTATGATGACCTGATCGAAAGAGTACGATACATTAGTGTAAAAGATTTCATTTTTTCTATGAGCTTGGTTTACTTGACCGAAGGGTGCAGTAGAACCTGAAGGAGAGGAATAAATACCTGGTCTATAATTTTGACAAAAGGAGGACCACCGTTGGGAAATATCTTCCTCCTCTTGGTCGTCATCAAAGAAGTTGACGTCTGGGGCTTCCTCTTTCCCTTTTAAATAAAACTGGTGAAGACCATCCTAAAGTTCAAAATCTACATTCAACACTAGAGGTTCTTGATGAGAACAAATTGTAAGGCGTTGAAAGAAACCCTTAAGAAAGATGTCCATCACTGCAAAACATATTTTCGCTAGATGGTGAGCCCCTCTATGACTTTAATATTGAACACATAAAGGGGGAGAGTCACGGTCTCCCTTATTTCCTAACAATGCGATATTCCATAGATGATCAAGAAATTGAGGCCTCTCTTTTTATTTTTGATGTACTGCATTAAATTCACTTTCATTTTAGAAAAGGATTTCTTTCTCCTCAAAGTAGTTCTTAGCTCTGCAGCATGAACAGGTCGAGATGCAATGTCAATCACATTGGGTAGGGCTATTATCCTAGAGTAGATCTTGAAGCAAGGGTCAAAGCTTTAGGTGGGGGCCTCTGTCGATAGAGCTAAAGCAGTCATTCATTAATCCACCCTCGACATACTAAGGAAAACGGCTGATCCATCTATAAAACAAATACCGACATAAATATAAAAGAATATAACATAGAGCACGCGCTCTAAAACACTGCCCTCCAGTATTCTTCCTTCAAACTACTCATCAATCATCCAACACAACCAACTATTCATAAAAGAGAAATGAAATAAAGAAATCAGCGAATGAAATAAGGCAATAAAGAAAAGAAGAAAAGACATAGGAATGATCAAGGAGGATTGGTTTCCCCATCTTAAAGTACCGATCATTTTAGGGTCTAGCTCGCTGATATAAAAAAACCGGAAAATTCAATCCATTCCCAAGCATCCCCGGATTGAATCCTTAATTAGAGATAGGGGCTAAGCCTATGTAACGCTATGGGAACAACCTTTTTTGTCCACTTTCATCTATGCTATATAGATGGGCTACCCTGTAAAATAAAACATCATATATAAGTAAGTAGCATCTAGAATAGAATCCAGAGCAGCTAAGAAAAAAATTGAGTAGTTTGCGGGCCGGTTGTCATTGTCCCATACTCAAGTCTGACTTCGATCATCGTCTCTCGTCTACGCAAGATGGATTTGGCTTTGGTGATTTACCATTTAAAAGATGAGAGAACACTATCAGTACAGAACCAACAAAGTCGGTTCACCCATAGGTATTAGTGAATAAATAAAGAAAGTAGGTATATGTGATTAAATTCATTAAGTCGTAATGCCAATGTCGGCCAATAGGCTTAAAAACAAAAAGAAAATATAAATGAATGTTGGAGTCTCCTTACTTCTCAGCCCTAAGCTAAGTCTTCCTCAATGACCGAACACTTTTCGGAATATTCTGGTAAAGCCTTAAAGTCAAGAAAGCTTTCAAGTTACTAAGCTTCTTAAGAAAGAAAAGAATTTAAAAGACAGAAAGGAAATAGTACAAAGGGAGATACAGAAAGGTTGAAAAGCAGGGGATAGGGCATTAATAAGATGGCATTTCCCGTATGAATGGATTAGGTATAGGTGAAAGGAGATGAAAGCTGGCGCTAAGTAATGTAATGATGGATAAGGACATTCTTTTTACCAGTTTGAAAGGAAGAGTGTGACATGGCGAAATGCAAGACATAACAGAAAGCAAGGAAGGTGAAACGGTGTTGGCAAAATCCAATACAGAATGTCCCTAGGGGCATTGTTGAATGAATTGAGTTCGGTTTGATTTCCTGAAACACAATGGGATCTGAACAATAGAACTAATAATAGGATAAACAGAGAAAAAAGAAAATATTTGAGAACTCGATAAAGGAGAATAAGCCTCTCTAAGGGAAGAAGACCTAGCCCATCTTTCTTTCCGAGCCATCAATAATTGTTGGCTTTCAATGGGTCCGGCTATCCTTTCACCGGTCGATCAGTTATATAAGACTCTATTGGGTAGAAGCCCGAATATCATTAAGAATATCTTAACATTTTTATTTTTGTGCATTTTTTTTGAAATAATGGAAGGTAATATATGAATAAAAACAGATATCATTTTGCTAGAGAGAGAGAGGGCGCTAGCCTGGGTACATAAGTATAAGGTCCACTAGTGCACACAATTATTTTGTGATTATTTTCTGCGCGTTTAAATATTCCTCGAGACATTTTTGCTGATGGGCCCTTGAGTTATAGTAGGAGCTACCTCAATTACCGTACCCAGGCACCGGTCTATAGAAGCTTTTGGAATGTTTAATTTGTATGGCCTCAGTGATGAGAATATTTTGTGTGCCACTTCTGATTATGCATGCATTGGGCACAAGTATATGTCAGTTCCGTAGATCAAGGCATTCAAGGAATCCTGAGTTGGTGATTTGTCACTAGGAAGCACATTACACATTAGCAGATGTATGCTATAAATTCCTCCGAAAAATCACAAAATTCTGTGCGGCCATACAATATACTCTAAATTCTCATTGTCGAGGGAAGTGAATCAAAAATTGCATGCAAGGAAGAATGTAATTCAGAAGGTGTAGTTCATCTAAACATTCATCTATGACAAGAACAATAGATGCAGACATTATGGAATCAGAAGCTGGGAAAAAAATCAGGTCTCTTGTTTCCAGTTTTTTTTCTTAATCAACCATAGGTGATGACAGTTATGGCAAATTTTAAGGAAGCATGGCTCACTTGTTAGGCTTTATTTATTTTCTTTTCTATGACCCACATAGGCACGGTGACCCTATCCTATAAAGTGAAATAATAGAAAAGTAGTATTTAGACTCTTCGCCTGGTTTTATTCTCATTAAAATAAACTTCAAAGCAAAATTCTTTTTATTGGTTATTGTTTTATTTTCTAATGGTCAATTTCAGCCTTCTAAGTTGGACCTGGCAAAAAGTTGAGATACATTGGAACAATGATCCAAATAATCTTTAGCGTTTTGAATTAAAAATTGCCGCCAACCAGATTGTGTCAATGTCATAGCATTAGGGACACTTTGTATAATCCGATGTCTCAAATGGTCGAACTCTCACAAATAATGCGATACTTAGGAGTGACAGTAGTGGAAATAGCTAGTATGAAATATCTTGGGCACTTACCCGCATGATTTGGCCCATCTTTCTTTCCTCCATGAGAAATCACCACTCAGTGAGACAATGTAGTCAAGTTAATAGCAGCCAGAGCAAAAGATTGATATATAATGATAGTTCACCTTCTTGTGCCAATATCTCCATCCTAAATAGATTTGGAAATTCTGCCACAAGTGGTTGAAGAGCTGTTTGGGTGCACCAAAACAACTCTTCTCATTCAATATATAGCTTAAGTTGAGCTCGCAACAAACAAAAAAGGAATAATTTTCTAATATCATCTTAGCTAAACCGATAGAATTCAGTTTTTTTTCTTTTTCATTTTCCCTGTAATTTATAATGCATTAAGGGGACAAAGACCACAACTCTTCGCTGAATGTGGCTCATAACTGGTACCACTGCAGTGAGGTATTCCAATTGAGATTCCCAAATTGTGATGATTATCTCGTCGTGTTTAAACTAGTGAGACATCAAAGTTTGATGCATACATTCCTTTCTAGCCGGAGATAGAGGAATATAGAAAGATATGGACTTTCAATCAAGATTTTCCTTGCTTGCCATTCCCCAGCTCCTAAATAGGTGCTGTAAATCTTAATGTATAGAACCTAAAACTATATTGAGGAGTAAGGAAAGGGATACCATGACAATGAGGTCATTTTTTCATGAGCTTGGACTTGCTTTGATGATGGGTAGGCTTGTTGTGCTTTGGGCCTTCTGTGGCCTTTTATTGAGGAAACCAGGCTTGATAGGGCCAAGTCTTCATTTGTAGGACTTTGATGGTTCATGTCATTCATGTAGGCTAGGGTCTTTCATTTGCGCGCTATTGGGGCACCCTGTGGGCCAATGCGTATAAGCTTAGGATTTCTTGACGTGGCTCATTTGACGACTCAGTACATGGATGTCATAAATCTATTGGCATAGAATATGGAATCTTTTCTACGTAAGCTGGTTGTGTAAAGTTTGTTTGTTCATACAGGCCGTGTAATTTTGGGATCTTTTGTTTGCTCTGCAAGGTAGTCAGAGCCAACTAGTTTTTCATTAAACAAGCATGATAGTCTTCAACTGCACAAAAGTGTGCGGAGAACTAGTAACAATTGTGCATGGCGTCCAATTCTTATTGCATGGCGAGATTACTCTACCACTCTATAAATGTAAGCTCGATAAGTGTCTTCACTTCATCAAATTCTTTTCATATAAATTGAGTACTAGTATGTATGGCTATGGATACTGCAAACAGGCTTTCTGCAATTGCTGCCAAAATGGGGCAACTACAAAATGAATTTCAAGAGCACCGTAGAGTGCCAAACTTCCTTTTGAGGAGTGTTAGAACAATGGATCCTGCAAGGAAAGAAGCACGCATTCGCGCTACCAGAGAGAGCATAGAAGGTTTGGAGGAGAGGCAGGAAGCGCTTATTATTCATGGAGCACTCAGTCGCCTGGCAGACTAGAAAAAATGAACAAAAAGTAGTTAAGTCACCTTCAGGCTTTCTTATTCTAGGAAAGTATGTAGTTGTAAAAATAAAAATAGTAGTTCGAAAATGTTGGCCCTTTTAGTTGTTGTGTGTCACGAACATGTAACTTGTTTTGAATTTCTCTTTATTTTATATAAGTTTTCCTTAAGGTTATTTTTTAATTGTATCCACTGCAGTACTCTAACTCTCTTATAGTGTACTACATTGCATGAAACATAGTTCATGATTTCCCCTTCGCTCTCTTTAGCATTTTGGTTTAACACCACGCGGGGAGTTGGTACCTTCCCAGCTTCTTCATCTGGTAACCTGCCAATTCAACACATTGTCAGCGACATTTTACTTGTAAAAATTCATTAATCAATCAGTATATCCTTTACTTGAACACGGGTTTCGACTTCCACTAAGAGCCCGATTAGAGAATTATCATCCTCGCTTCTCTTACCGCCTTCGTCTTTCGCCAGGGCTTATACTTCATCGATGTCCTTACTGTGTTTTCACGCTTTTTAGGACCTCGATCTAAGCCCTCAGTCTTAAAACATCAGCATGGATGGATAGATTCCATACGGCCGTTAGCTATTAAGTATTCGGTATATAGCAAGATTGTTACCCTCCTCTCAACCCAATCCCTTCGTTGACCCTCAAAACTCACTATCCAGTTGTAACTGATATAGATCAAGAGAAGGGACGATGCCCAGATGACAGATTTGACCAAATGTCAAATAGGCCAGCTGCTTAGAATGAGATGAGTCAGGGATTCAGAATGACTTCATTGACTGATCACCGAGCAAGAAAGATGCTTTACGCAGTATTTCAGATCGGAAAACTCTATAAGCGTGTCAACAAGTTAGGTTAGGCCAACCTCAAAACTAGATGTGTTCACCTTTATGATCTAACACCACCGGCGATGGCCAGAGATCATCCTCTCAATAGGACAAAAAGAAGGAATCTTCCTAGGAAGAACCTAGACGGTTTCTGGAAGCATCCTTTACTTTGTTGTTCATAATAGCAGCTTGCCAAGTTGGAGAATGAGGACTGTCAGATCGAGGGCATGAAGGTTATAACATAGAGTTGGAGGCCTTATTTATGGGACATCCAGAAAAGCCATCCCATTCAAGAAACCCCTACTTATACCCCTGCTCCCTTCTATCTTTAATGGATCAATTAAAGAACTTTACAAATCAAAATGGACTTCTGAACCGCTATAGAAGCAAACGACTTGATCGCAAACTATGATCATTGTTTGTTCGATTGACCGATTCGAATCGATTGGGCTTCGTTCCGGGTATTTTTTAGTCATAAACCTTTCTCTTTTGGTCTTTACTTGTCTGCTTTCATTCCACTCCTTTCCAACTGATTTCGCCGATTCAATAATTTCAACACTGTGCCCTTTACCTAGGGCGGCAGATGGTTCTAGAGAACCGAACTGTCTCACGATTTTTATCCGGTTAGAAACACTTCCCCTGAGCAATTGACGTATCACTTGAGTAGTAGTACGAAACCTTAAGAAAAGGTGATCTATTGAAGAGTTTATGTTGTCTCAGTAAGGAATAGTCCAATCTTTTCCAGCACCGGTTCAATATGAAAGAGTCCTTTAGAATTGCTTAGAATACGACTGAGATAAAAAAAGGCTCTGCCGAGGCTCGAGTAGAAGAATGGGTACTTGAACAGAGGTCCGTCTCAGACCAGTGAAGATTGGAATTGAGCTGCTTAGGATTCCAATTCAAGTAAGGAAGATTGTCATTAGTATAGGTATTCTAAATATAAAATTCCATTTGTGCCCAAGCTAACCATCTCGACCTATCGATCAGAATGAAACCAATTAATATGGAACTGCTAAAGATGCAAAAACGCAAGGAACAAATTTTGTGAGAAAGTCCTGTGACATCCAAGTTTGATTTTAGAAATGAAAGATTGAGCAGCTGCTGAAGATGTAGTTGCAGAGGGTACTTCCAGGAAAAGAGAGAGTTTGATTGATAAGGGCATATGTGAATGGTGGAATTGGCACAAATATGATCTAAAGTAATGTGTTGCTATGAATCAGCTGAAAGAGTTTCAATAGGCCAAGAAACCATTTCCGCTAAAGAGTTCTCTATTGCAATGTTTTTTGGCAGGTCATTTTTTTTAAAAGAGAGGTTTTTCCCTCTCTGTCTCTTCTCCTCCGTGCTTCCGTTGCCGAGTATGATTTGGTATAGTTTCAAAGTTTTAAGATGGAGCCTCACGTCACGGAACGGATATTTTATTTTTAAATCAGCTTCGAAGGATGGCTGCGAATCGTCTTTATTTGAATAAATATAGTTTTCAATTGGCTAGGCTTCCTTAGATAATCAAATCAAGTTTCAAGCCGGTCAGGTCAATCATTTCAAAGGAAGAAAATAAAGGCTGGAATCAAGATGAATATCGACCTGGTAAATCACCTTACTTTGTATAGCTGAAAGTTCCCAAATGGGGTTGAAAGAATTGAAAGGAATGTTGTAAAATGAGCTTCAAAACTTGAACTTCCACTTTCAATAGTCAGAAGAAGCGCGAACGACACCAGTCCTGATTGATTGTTTTGAAATGAAGGGCTTTTTCCTACTAATGAGTATAGATATGTGGCCTTAGTATTAGAAAAAGAATTAGCAGAGGTACGTGCAAAGTCTTCATTGAATACTGAGGAATTGGCCAAGTATTACTTCACTTCCTCTTAGTTCAAGCTATTCCTTAGCGATTGTTCATCTTCCACTGCCCGTGGCCTCCAGAAAGAAGACGTTCTTTTCCATTGCACTTCTTCATGTCTTGGTTCACCATCATTCTGATGAAAGTCAGAAAGTTAATTGAGAAAGCACAACCCAAAGGTGCTCATTGAGCCGGTCCCCGGTGGCTAAAATCATCTCAAAGCTAAGGTGAAGAAAAAAGCCTAGTTATTGCAAAAAAACATAATTAAATTCTTTAAGGTAGGGATTTAATTTTTCACTAAATCTTACTTTTTTTTATTTACAGGTTAACCCTGAATGAGTGGATCGACCAGTTACCCCCC
>MCJB01038667.1:59507-69507 GCA_002018475.1 Nicotiana obtusifolia
ATATATATATATATATATATATATATATATATATATATATATATATATATATATATATATATATATATATATATATATATATATATATCAAAGAAGAAAATATTTTTTTATCCAATTGTTCATTCTTGGGAAGAGAAAGAAGCATATAGAGCAAGGGCAGCTACAATTGCTTTTGCTCTAGGTCTCTTGAGCCTTGCCTTTTTTCATGTCTCCCGAAGAAGATTAAGAGATGAATGCGAATTCCCAATTATCTAACACTTGATAAGTGGAAAAATCTTTGTCATTACAATAGGAAATATATGTGAAGCTGTTCATTTATCCAGTTGAGATTGCAACAATTTCTTTTGCAGGAACCAAAAGAAGAGCTTGAATAGGAGCTGCAGTTGATATTTGCAACATTTTAGGGAGCTCTTTGGGAGCGAAATAACTGACGCACTAGGAGTAGTCTTTAAGAGCCTACTTTCGAGTCATGCGGTGAATTTACCAACCCTATTCGACTTCATCGCGACGCCCCTTACCTCTTCATTGGGAGCAGGTTGAGTACATAGGGTTCCCCCCTAATTGAACTCAAGCTTCTTTTTATGCTATTTGGAGTGATATTCACTAGAATTAGAAGGAGTGAATAGCTGCAATTGCTTTAGTGAGTCTTAGGCCCCTAAGTGAAAATACGCTATATGGACTACAATGACTTTTGCACCAACTCTTCTGGAAGCAGGGGCTGAAACAATGCTTTAGCGTTTGGAGCGGAATCCCCTTTTGGTTTGGAAGGTTGATATAGCTGAAATTCAAGTTTTAGACCCCTCCCTATCAGTCCAAAAACATTCCTTCAAATGCGTTTTTATGGCCAATGCTGTGATTCTTTGTCTTGGAATACTAAGATTGAGAATGCTCTTAGCCCCACATCTCTTTGACATTCCCTCTGTTAAACAGCTCAGCGGCTCGGGAAAGAGTTTGCCCACTGCACTCTGATTGATCCGATAAAGCAAAGCAATCTGGCCCATAGCTCTTTGTGTTGGGGCTTGATTCCCAGCTGAGATAACCATTTTATACCTCCTTTGGTCCTTAAAATTTCCAATTGCCAAGGTTTGCCTTCTTGCCTTCTACAACTTAATCAGCAGGTGAAGAAGCAGCAGAAAGAGCTTTTGTGGCAATAGGTCTCAAGGGAGACTAGCTCTATAAATCCTTACTGCTTGGGATACTGTGCCATAAATAGGAATAGGTCCATACGATCGAATAGGGTCTATGCCAACCAGTGAGGAGGGATTACGCCTATCCTTGAAGGTTTTCAGTGCCATAAAGGAAAATGACCTTCACGTTGCGTCGCCCTTTAGAGAAATAATTACCTTTATGTTAGCTTTCAATCTGTGCTTTCATTGCCCCTCTTTTCATTTATAAAGTATCATTCCTTCCTCAGCGCGGTATGGGCCTTTTTGAGTTAGGGAGGTTTCTTTCTCTCTCTTCGAAAAGTTCTTCTCTGCATTGTCTCTCACCTTAATCCTTTATAGCAATAGGGAAGATATAATAGTTGATGCTACGCTTGGGATAGTTTCCTCTTCGCTTAGCTTGGTCTATTCTGGCTAAGCATTCACGGTGCCATCCTCGTGTCTAGCTCCAACTACATTGAGTGACTAGGCTACTATTGGTGACAGTGATGTTGTTCTACTTGGGGAATAGCCCATCAAAGAGTATTTCTATCTACTAAAGCATATAAAGGAAAAATCTAAGATTGAGGCGAGCTTATAGGTGTATTCAGAATCGTGGAGTGTATTAGTTGTGATTACTCTATTAACAGAACAACCACTCTTCGTATTGGCTTACATGATGGAGCCCCCAATTAGAGACTTGGCAAGGTTGTGATTGGATAGAATCATCTTTCCTTTTGCTATAAGCATCGGTCTGTGGAAGCCTTAGCGACTTGTTCGCTTGAAGGGTTCAGTCTTTAGTGGATTAGCATCAAGCTTTTCTTTGTTATGTTTCTACAATCCTGCATGACCTAAATTTTAGGTATGCTCTTTGCCCTAAAGGAACTTTCGTCCTTCTCTCGTGACTTCAGGTGCTCAACTTTGTGTTATTCATCCGATGCTAACGTGTCACCTCATCCACAGCCTCTTGCCCTACCCATGCTTTCCGCTTTCCTAGTATTACAACCTTTCGTATAGGAAGGTGTAGGAGCGAATCCGCTCTTGCCCCTTTTGACTTTAAAGAGTAACCGAGAAAAGGTAAGAAAGATACAAGCTCTTAGCCCTCCTTTTGACATTAGTTACGGGCTTACATGCTTCTTTCCTTTTTCCGCGAGTTCAACTCCCAGTCTCAGGTCAAATACAGAAGAGAGACTTTGTACCTCGGGAAAGGAGTAAGCAACTTAAGACCGGAAGAGGTTGAGACCAGATAGCGGTAAGAAGAGCATTTGAAATCGGAGCAGAGTCTGTCGCGTGTAGCCTACTCTCTTCGCTCCCCTCCTATTATCCTTCCTTTCTTTCATAAGGCAAGGCCTTTAGACTAGCCCCCTTCTGGAAAGAGATTCTATAGAACCAAAGTCATTCAAAGAGCCCTTCTTTCTATTTTGTGCGTGTCAACTATTGATTCAATGCCATCAAAGCATGCTAACAGCAAAAATGCAAGTACATACAACTGCGGTAATGCCGCATCGTTGATAAAGAACTTTGCCATCCCCATCTTTGTCCCCTGCTTAAAGTTCGTTGGCATATTCCCCTTCCCCTTATATACCCAAAAGGTGATTCAATAGGCTTCCTTTATTGATTCAAAAAGCTTCTTTCCCATGACAATATTTGGACACTAAGGTTAGTTTCCATTGGGTGAAGCGGCGATCTCATTCATTCATTCTAACAACCAACTCATTTCCCTATTTTATCTAGTCTCTATAATTACCGAAACCCGTACATACAAAAATAATTCTAGCATATCTCCTTCTAAGAAAGTGTGAGCTCCTTCCCACGCTAAGAGCCTTTCTAAACTTTTGAACTTAAGAGAGGCCTCTTTTCAAACTGAGTAGAAATATCATATAAAGAAAATTACAAAACAAATATCACACGGAGATTACTGTACCCTTATATTTATATGAAATCTCATTCTCATATATCATATATATAAACACTGATGCTCAAATCATCTCTGATCTGATTTAGCAAAGCGAAAGCCAATAGCTTTGCTATAGCGACTACATTCGAGCTTGGATTTGGAAAACGAATCTCTCAGTCGATGGGGGAATTCGGGACCCAAAGTTCTGTTCTCCCCCGATTCCAAGCCTATTTCAAATTCAAAATCCCTAAGCCCATACTTTACTTTCCTGTCCAAAACTATAACAACTACCTCAGCCTCATACCGAACAACACTCGACTTGATCCTTCTTTCTTTTCTCCTTCCACTCTTGCCTTGCCGCTGTTGTTGGTGAGTGAATGGCTATTAGTGCCTTTCTTAGTGGATTTACTATTTTTCCACTTGACTTGCCTATCAACTATTAACCCTTTTTGCAAGTCTCCGTGCTATTAAGACATAATCAAATAAGAGAAATGAAAGGAGCTCTTAGAAAGGTAACTGAATGCGTATCCGGTGTGGCACTTGACTTTTAGGAAGATAAGTGGGACATCGCTAAATGGAGTATACCTCTAGAAATATAAATTCTGATTGAATGGACATATGTCTTCTTTAAGAAAGTAACGCACTAGGAGTAGGGGAAAGGACAACATGCCCCTAATCGGATTGAAGGCCAGACTGCATACATTCAGGCATGGAATCCACTGTGATCAAATAACTTCATCCCTGGTTGCATATGGTTGACAGTTACGCTCTAGTAATCAGTTACTTGTAACTCCGTAATCTCAAATAGAAGAGCTTATGTCAATGTTTTCCACATGCTCCACATCTCATGACAATTGCAACTGCTTTAGCTCATGTTTCAAGAGATATCCACTGCTGGTAGAGTCCTTCAAACTTATCATACAAAGATGTTATTTCATGTTCTATTACGAGGTTTTAATACTAGTTATATGACCATGCCTCTGCCAATTATAACTTTCCGGTTGTGGCTTCATCAACAGCGCCACAAGCAGCAGGTAACGATGAAAATCAAATGACAAGGAGCAACAAGAAGAAGGAAATAAAGACCTAGAGGGCCTAGAGCAAGGTGAAGAAGTTAGCTCATTAGACGGATGGCTACCCAGGGAGCTGGTAGCATATCTGTACTTAGCTCTTACTAAGCAGCCTCTAACCTAAATGAGTTCAGTTACCTGGGTTAGTTCCTTAAGGATAGTGGGGGCTGACTCAACTAGGTCACCAGTAAAGAACCTCTACTTAAGAAAAAATCATTAGAGAAGAAAGTTGCTAGCAGAGGGTGGAGAAGTGCCACACCTTCATAGATTGATCGAGTGTAGCGTAATGATTCTTATCGATATTGGGTTGGTGTTAAGTGTGGGCAGTCTCCTATATCAAAATAGTAAGAGAAAAATAAGGACGATCTTTACCTTTTACATTTGAATTTCTCCTAATTTGAATTCCTCTTCTATGTTCTCAAAAATGCTTCCCTTTTTACTTGAATTTTCAGCAATCGTTTTTTCAACTATTTTAGTGATTATGATAGATATAAAGCTCTTTAGATGGTGTTTTCTATTGTATAATATTTATTGTTCGAGTTGGAGTTAGAAATACATAAGGATTTTGTGTGTTTACTTATCTTGATTTTGGTATTCGTATCATGGATCTTGGGTTGCACTTTATGGAATTTCTACTCTAAAAATAATCCAGACATTTTTCATGTACCTATTATGGAAAGCGTTTGGACTCTGTCTCTTTTGCTTTCCTTCTCTTTTTCTTTGATGAATTATTGTTAGAAACGGTAGACTGCGTAGGAAATGATTCGGGTGGAGGAGCGTCTACCTCCTCTCCCAAGCCTGATAAATGGAAAATGGCACTATATCTACCAGATAATCAAGTTGTACCAGAATGTCTACGCTCCTATATTAAAGAAGAGTTAAGATACCTCTTTAATATTGATCGAAAGACGACCCTTTCCAATGATATGTTTGACAACTTTATTTCCCCCTTGGCCTTAGATGAGGCAAAATTGGGTTTTGCTAAAGCTCTCCTTCAAAGAATAAATGAGCTCCAATTATTTCATTACAATAGAGGGGATCACATTCCCTTTAAATTCTCCTCGAAAGAGGAGAAAGAAAGACTCTTTTCTATTATCAGGGAATATGCGGACAAATTACCTGATGAATAATAGGTTCGCACACCCCAGGTAGAGTTAGTAAGCCACGTAATAGGCGACTTTTCACGCGGTTCGGGGGGCACTTGATTTAGCCGCCAGCGCCCGACAGTGTCTTGACCACCATCTAATTTTGGGACAATTTCCCCTTCGTAATACCAAAAAATGAGATTCTCGCCGAATCCGAGTTTGCTTCTCCAACCATTACCAAACTAATACCTATTCTGTTTGGTACTTCAGGTGCTTATGTTGCATATTTAATCCTGTAGCGAATCAATTCCAACGAGCCTTTAGAACTAGTACTATTAGTAATCGATTCTATAGATTCTTCAATAAACGTTGGTTTTTCGATCAAGTTTTGAATGGTTTTCTAGTCAGATCGTTCCTGCATTTCCGATAGGAAGTCTCCTTCGAAGCTTTTGACAAAGGTGATATTGAGATATTGATCCCTTATGGTATCTCCTACACATTCCAACGATTGGCCGAGTGAATAAGTCAACTTCAAAGAGGATTTGTTGTTCGAAGAGTGCGTTATGACCTATGGCCACCTGCCTGGTGGGGCGGCTCCTCCGTTGTGGGTAAACGGGAAACCCGACTCTACAAACCCGAGGAAAGGCTACACAACAATAGTAGGGGAGTCAAGGGCAGAGTGTTTTGTAGTGCTAGCAGGAATGCAAGTAAATGAATCTCATCCCCTAACGAGTGAAGTGTTTACGCCCCTTTAGAGATAGGGGCGAGCAAAAGAGCTCATTCTTCCATTTTGAAATCTTTAGATTCATAAGATCATAATAGAGTCCCTTTTCTTCTATTATATTATTCAAGAGCTAGCGCCCTACAACTAGTATAGCATAGCAGAGTAACCAGCTTCGAAGCTTACCTGATTATAAAAAGAAGTATTATTAAAAAAGAGAAAGATTAGGGGGTTGAGAAGCTCTTGCTTGCGCTTGATGTCTACTTCACGAGCCTTCACTACCCCGTTCTGTAACTTCCCTTCTTTTGTCCGTCTACGAGGCTGTAAAAAGAGAGAAATGGGAGGCTATCTAGCTGGAGTCATTTCGGTTGTGTGCCACGAGGTTCCTATGGACAAGGGAACAAGTGAATCATCACTTTTTGGTGCAGGCAGCCCTCTACCATCTATCCCATTGCATTCCATCATCTTGTATTGTACTGTGCCATATCAGACCAGATAGATCTATTGAGTGACAGGGGAGAAAACTCTAATTAGATATTCTTTTTATATTGATAGGGATCCCCATTCATTCCTAGATTCCCGTCACTACAGACTGATTGTCCCTACCAAACTACATGATAGTGGTCTAGGGAGCACATTTACTAGAGCACTGGAGAACTAAGGGTAATGATTTCAGTAAGAGCAGCTAGACGGACTACTATAGTGAGTCTAGTGACTACTCGAGTAGAGTTAAGTCAAAAGGTATATGGTATAGTAGCCTTTCCGAGTGAGCCTCTGGGATATCCTGTAAACCCCCATGATATGCTAAAGGGAGGATATTAGGGGAAGCAGTGAGTGGAGATTTCTCTGCAGCGAGCTGGACGAGGGTAGACCCTAACGTCCGGTTCGGAAGTGGGATATCCTGACCCTACTATCATTATGCCTTTGCAATGTTACTTGGTTCAACTCTATTTGTGACCTTTTCTCGTATGTGGGACTCTCTATCTTCTTGGGTACAGAATCGATCGTCTTTCATTTGGATAGTGAGTAGTTTCTATAAAATTAAGTCAAGTCAATAATAATAGAACTAGTGGAGTGAAAGCCATTTGACTCTAAGAAAAGGAGCGAAAAGCCAGGATGACTTGGTAAGCAAGCAATCCGTTATGTGGGTGCCAACTCCAAGTTCCTTCTCTTCTTTCTTTTTTCAAGTCACGATCAGAATGATGACATTCTTTTTTGCTTCAGAAAGGAGAAGGGAAAGTGCCAACTTGCACCACCATCCTTCCCCAAAGATTTGGTTAGTGTGCATAGACTTCTACTTTCCTTAGGACTTTCTAGCCTTAGGAAAAGAAGTTCATTTCATTTTCCAGAGAATTTTGGAAAAAAACCGCTTCCTCCTTAATGCCATAAGGAAGAGACTATTCATGTGCAGTTGATTGTCGAAAGAAGCAAAGAATGACACCGGCTATCTCTTCCCAGTAGCATGCGAGGCCAAAAAGACCGCTAACGCCCCTTGCATTTTCCTCTTTGAGTTGGCCTATCAGAAAGAAAAAATGAGTGAATGCGCTAGATATCTATCGTTTTTTCAAATTACTGCTACTGCATAGAGTGAGAACCTAGTCCATAGCTTTACTTGCCAGTTATCTGTCGATTTCCTTCTCTCCGTTACCTTAAAGTTCAATCGGAAGCCTAGAAGAAAGATTATACCTACCAATCCAATAAGCAGATAGAGTAGAAGAGAAGTCCCTGAACAAGGTTGACTGAGACTGCCAACTGGAAGAGAAGAGACAAAGCAAGCTAAAAACTTCTAACTTCATTACCGGATAGAATGCCTTCCTCTAATTCCTGGAATGAGAGTGAGCTTGCTTCTTCAATTCCTTAGTCTTAGTCTAGGAATTCACTAGTAAACTATAGCGAAACAACTAAAAATGATAGAGATGTGAGTGTCAATCATTCTGTCAGCATGCTCAAAGAGTGCTTTCCAGAAGATGGAGAAGGAGGGAATGCACTTACAGCCTCTCTTTCATATTCACCTACCAAGGCATGACATAGATAGTAGACAGTCAGCTCTCTTACAGCCAGTTACTGCGATTGATTGGGGAAAGAGTGCTAGTCTAACTGCCGGTACGGGTATGCTAATAGATAGAAGATCTTCCAGTCCTAGAATAAGAAATTAGCTTGTCTGCCATACTGGCTGCTTCATTGAATGTGTCGATCTGCATTCTATATAAGAAGTTGATTTACATCCTTTTCTGGCAGTTAGCTAAGGGAGAAGCCATGATCGAGAAAGCCCCGCCCACTAGTGCCTCTACTCTACTAGTCCTACTACTAGATACTACATAGACAAGCTGGTCACCGATGGCATAAGATCCTTCTCTGGTTGTCTAACTCAAGCCAGATAGCAGCAATCACTCAAAATAGTCATATGCGAAACAATGCAAGTCCAGATTGAAAGATAAGGAAGGCAAGTCAAAGCGGAAAGAAAGCCTTAGCCGGAGTAGTAGCTAGAGAAGCAAGAGCATCAAGGCAAAAAGTGGTCTCGGGCATTCCAACTACATGAACATAAATATTATCTATGTCACAGGTTTGATGATCGCTAACGCACACAAAACCAATCTCATAACTTTTTCTGCAGGCAGAAGGAAAGAGAAAACGAGCGAAACGAAGATGGGACTAGTTGTCAACTTGAACTTTAACAATTTAAAGGCTCTCATGCAATCATCATTGAAGTTAAACTTAGAATCTTTCTCAAGAAGCTTGCACAACGGGTTCACCACCTTCGAGAAATATTTGATAAAGCGCCGGTAAAACCCCCCCGTGGCCTAAGAAACTCTACACACCTTTCACCCAAGTTGGAGGTGAATGTTTAGAGATCACTTCAATATTTGCCTTGTCAACTTCAATTACATTCTTTGAGATTTTCTGGCCAAGGACAATGCCTTCCTCGATCATGAAATGACACTTCTCCCAATTGAGCACCAAATTCATTTCTTCACAGCTTACCAATACTTAATCTAAATTTGCAAAAAAATCATCAAAAGAATCTCCAACTACCGAGAAGTCATCCATGAAAACTTCAAGGTAGTCCTCCACCATGTCCGTGAAGATAGCCATCATACCTTTGCAAAGTCGTCGTTCATTACACAAACCAAATAGTAACTGCTTGAAGGCTAAAGTACCATAAGGACATGTAAAGGGTTGTTTTCTCTTGATCCTCCAGAGCGTTAAGGATTTGGTTGTAGCCCGAATACCCATCAAGAAAGCAATAGAAAGCACGTTCGGCCAACCTATCAAGCATTTGGTCTAGGAAGGGAAGTGGAAAATGATCCTTCCTTGTGACTTTGTTGAGCTTGCGATAGTCCATACACACTCTACACCAGTCACCGTTCTTGTAGGAATCAACTCATTCTTGTAATTGGTGACCAAAGTCATGCCCCCTTCTTTGGGACACATTGAACCGGAGAAGTCCACGAACTATCAGAAATGGGGTAGACAACCCCGCCATCCAACCACTTGATAATATCCTTTTGACAACTTCATTCATAGCCTCATTGAGTCTCCTTTGATGTTCAATAGATGGTTTGGCGCCTTCCCCCAAGATGAATAGATGGTTTGGCACAATCCAGGGCTTATCCCCCTAATATCCGACAATGTCCACCTAATAGCCTTCTTCCTATTTTGTAGCACCACCAATGTAGAATCTACCTGCACGTTAGTCAAACAAGAAGAATGAATAACCGATAAAGTAAAACAAGGGCCAAGAAATTCATACCGAAGATGTGGAGGCAATGGCTTCTACTCCAAGGTAGGGGGCTCTTCAACGGAAGGCTTTGTAGGAGGAGTTTTCCTATTTTCAAGATCCAAAGATAGTTTCCGGGGTGCGTAATTGTACAACCCTATTCCTTTGAAAAGAGTTCACACATTCCATGAATCCATCCATCTCGTCATCATCAAAGTTGAGCAAGAAGGACTCTATCATATCACCAACATTGATTGAGGCACTTGTATCATCAACATTAACATCGGTCACCAAGCCCACAAAAGAGCACACCTCGCTGCTATTTGGTTGCCGCATGGACTTGCACCCATAGAACTGTATAGTCAAT
>MCJB01038667.1:74507-78278 GCA_002018475.1 Nicotiana obtusifolia
CCAGGAAGCTTTAAATCTTCTTGAATTCAGTTCTTTAGACAATGATCCTTAAGCTGCCCACTCGTCTGGTACGACTTAGATTGACTGGAATTATGGGACAATCTATATTACTTGGCTACTGATATGGAACTTCCTTGGTTGGTAGGAGGGGTTTTTAATGTACTGCTTCATGAAGACGAGAAGATAGGTGGACTGCCAGTGCATCCACCAGAATACGAGGATTTTTGTTTTTGTGTGAATTCTTGTGGGTTGTTTGATCAGGGGTACAAAGGCAGCCCATTTACTTGGTGGAATGGAATGTCGAATGCAGAGTGCATATTCAAACGATTGTATAGAATCTTAAAAACCTGCCATTCCAAAGCTTATTTCCAACAATTGAGGTAGAGCATCTAATCAGGACTGGTTCAGATCATGCACCATTGTTAACAACGTGTGGACAGCAAGATTCAAAAATGTATGAAGCCTTTCAGATTCTTAAATTTCTGGACCAAGAATGACACATTCATGGAAGTAGTGAAACAGAATTGGCGACATCTTCTAAAAGTCAAGGAAATACTTTTTGAGGAGGAGCCAACAATACAGAATAGAATTGTTCTTCAGAAGGCACAGGCAGAATTGAAAAGATATCTCAGCATCGAAGAGCAGTTTTGGAAGCAGAAAGCTGGAATGACTTGGTTCGAGGAAGGTGATAGGAATACTAGGTTCTTTCATAACCATGTCAATGGGAAGAGACAAAAGCTATAATTGAAAAGAATTCAGAATGTAGATGGATCGTGGTTAGATAAACAGGAAGAAATGGCTAATGCAGCAGTTGAATTTTACAACACACAGTTCACACCTGAGGGCGACACTGACGATCTCTCCATGCTGGAAAGTCTGCCATCGATGGTCACCACGCAGCAGAATTTGGAATTGTGCAGATACCTAATTTTCGAGGAGGTTAAGGCAGCTGTATTTAAATTGAGTGGAGAGAATTCCAGTGGCCCAGATGGTTTTACTGGATTATTCTATCAAGTATGCTGGGATATAATTGGTATCGACATTCACAATATAGTTTTACATTTCTATGGAGGTGCACCTTTGCCTAAGTCCTTACTGAAATCGATACTGAAATCGACACCAGCAATCGACATGATATTATCGAGAGTGGAATCACCAATCGAGATCATCATTTGTCAAAGTCAGCAAGTTGGAAGATTAGTCAAGGAATAATCATGGAAGTGCTTAATGAGATCGACACCATCAATCGACATCATACTCTCGAGGGTAGAAACAACAATCGAGATCATCATTTGCAGCATAACAAGCATATCTAGATCAACAATTTTTTCATTAAACTGGATGGATGCATTTCTACTTCGACAGCCTCGAATGGAGATTATCGAAACAACACACACCCTGAGCGAGGCAATGCTAATGTCGACTCCAGACAGATCAACATCCGATGATTCGAAGGAACCTGACATGATCAACGCAAGTCCAATGATAACCCATAATCGACCTGCCCTGTCGAGAATCAACTATGCCACTTCGACAACATCTGAATCGAAGACATCATCTCGATTCCATTCGGTGTGGAATCATAATCGAGCACAAATGAACAAACCAATTTCATTTCACAATCCACCAAAGGAACTGTACAATAGCAGTCAAGCTGCAAATTGTAATGTCGATGGTTCATTGAACAAAGCAAGCTCGATACATTACGCAGCAATACTGCAACAGCAGTTTTCGACAGTGTAAGTAAATTCACTGTCGCAATTGACAACAACTAATAGTAATGAACCAACGATGCAATGTGAAGGACGATGGAGATTCACGTTTGCCAATCCACTTGAATGCAAAACTTGGCGTCTGGTGAGAGCAATAGAGGTGCTACATCTATGTTTTGCAATTGGCGGGGAATATGCAAGCCTTGACGGATTGAAAGTTCGTTCCGCTATAATTTGTAATAAATAGTTTAGCTATAGTAGTAGAAGTAGAATAAGTTGTGTTTCTTAATTTTCTGGACAAGTTGTAAATTGAGTTTTATTATTTATATCTATACATAACCTCTAGGCAATAAGCTTAGAGGTCTATTTGCTTAAAAAAAAAACACTTCTCAGCTGAAAGCTTACTGAATATGATAGTATGTGATGGTAGGCATAGAAGCAAATACAAGAAGTGGTTAACTTTATGGAATAATTATCAAAGAACTCGGTGGTATCTAGAAGTGATTAAATTTAAGAAATGAAAATAACAACATGTACGTCATAAGAACTTGAAGGATGAATAATACAGATTTTGCATTTCCAACTCAACTATTTATAATGTGTACAGTGAATATGTAAGTAGCAGGCGTTTTTTTCCGAAGGTCTATAGAGCACAAGCGAAGAAAACAAGTTAGCAAAGATTATATATTTTGCATTTTCAACTCAACAATTTATGTGTTTGTACAGTAAATCAAATACAATTATATAATAGTACAAGAATATTATACATAATCGGAGGTTCACATGAGGTTGAAGAATTATGATTATTTTTTATTACCCATTACAGAATGTTAGTGGAAAATGATATAGTATTACCGCAACCTCTTTTCATTGACCAAGGATTATATTGATTTTGCACTTCCAACTCAACTATTTATAATGTGTACATTAAATATGTTCACGTTTTTTTTTTACAAAACTAGAGAGTACTTGGGGAAGAAAACAAGTTGGGAATAGTTAAAACTTTAAATGGTCATAACTTTGCGCTCGGTTGTCCGATTGATGCGATTTTTTTTTTGATTTCGAGTATTTTTTCGAGATCTAGCCGGACAAACTGCCGTAAGGCGGTTTGGCCGAGCCAATTTTGCGAAAAACAGCCTTTTACCCATTCAATTTGCGTTTTCCCCCAAATTGGTGCAATACTTGAGTTTATTCTTATAGAAAAAATAAATGAAAAAAATGAGTTCCATGTTGTAATATTTGCAGTATTGCGTACATGTGTATCAATTTCAATGTGCGAATTTCAATTTCTCAAAATGAAGCAAATATCATTCTTGATTAATATATATATTAAATAGTGCGTTAAGTATAACGAGTTAATAATTTGGCTCATTGGTTGAGCTGCAATATTTTGGGTAATCTTTTTACCTTAATGTCAAGGGTTCAAACCTTGATGAAAGCACAATCTCATTTTAATTACCATTTTGCATTTTATTTGTACAAGCTGACAAGCATAATTGCAATGTTGCACGGCACTATGTAGGAGCCCACATCCACCGCTGCCACAAAAGTCAAAAGTGCCGCCGCTGCCACAGCCATCGGAAACATTCCCCTGTCACCACCGCCACATCCAAAATATGGGAAACGTATTAGTTGGGTTACGATGAGGATTATATTTGTACATGTCGCGCCACAAAGGATGGGACCAACGACCAATAACCATGATGCGCCTACAACCACAATAAGTTACCCCGATTTGGAACCGCCGCCGCCAACCACCAAGCGTCAACCAACCGTCGCCGGTCGCTACCGCTCGAACCGCCGCAACTTTCCACCGTTGCCATCCACGACCACCAACCGCCAACGTCATTGCGCTTTACATGATGCTAAGCATTGGCTAGCACTAGACGCGGTGCGACGCGGTGCGACTTGGTGCGACGTCGTGCCATGGCCACGCCCTGCCATGTCCTGCGTCGTGCCATGGCCATGTCCTGCCATGTCCTGCGTTGTTGCATGGCCATGTCCTGCCACGTCCGACGTCGGGCAATGGCCACGCCCTGCCATGTCCTGCGTCGTGCCA
>MCJB01038678.1:0-35378 GCA_002018475.1 Nicotiana obtusifolia
TTTTTCATCTGGTGCGAGTGCAAGATATGGAGGCGAAATCTCCAATTCTTCAGTCAGTTCCTGTTATTAATGAATTCCCTGATGTATTTCCTGATGAACTTCCTGGCCTTCCTCCCGAAAGGGAAATCGACTTTGCTATTGATGTACTTCCAGATACTCAGCCTATATCTATTCCTCCGTATAGAATGGCCCCTGCTGAATTAAAAGAATTGAAAGTTCAATTAAAGGATCTTCTAGATAAACGTTTTATCAGGCCCAGTACTTCTCCGTGGGGTGCACCGGTGCTGTTTGTTCGTAAGAAAGACGGTTCGTTGAGAATGTGTATTGATTATCGTCAGCTCAACAAGGTGACTATTAAGAACAAGTACCCGCTTCCTAGAATCGATGATTTATTTGATCAGTTACAGGGTGCGAAGTACTTTTCCAAGATCGATCTTCGGTCTGGATATCATCAGTTGCGAGTCAAAGAGCAAGATATCCCGAAAACGGCTTTTCGGACCAGATATGGCCATTATGAATTTCTTGTCATGTCCTTCGGTCTCACTAATGCGCCAGCAGTTTTTATGGATTTAATGAATCGGGTCTTCAAGCCATTTCTTGACATCTTTGTGATTGTGTTCATTGATGATATTCTGATATACTCTAGATCAGAAGCGGAGCATGCAGATCATTTGCGAGTTGTATTGCAGACGCTGCAACATCATAAGTTGTATGCTAAATTCTCTAAATGCGAGTTTTGGTTGAATTCGGTGGCATTCCTTGGACATATCATATCAAATGAAGGCATCAAGGTGGATGGTCAGAAGATCGAGGCAGTAAAGAATTGGCCGAGGCCTACAACTCCTACGGAAGTGCGTAGTTTCTTGGGCTTAGCTGGCTATTATCGGAGGTTTGTGGAGAATTTCTCTCCTATTGCTGCACCCTTAACGAAATTGACACAAAAAGCAGCTAAGTTTCAATGGTCTGATGCTTGTGAAAAGAGCTTTCAGGAACTGAAGAGTCGATTAACGTCAGCACCTGTTCTAGCACTTCCTGAAGGATCTGAAGGCTATGTGGTATACTGTGATGCGTCAAGGGTTGGATTGGGGTGTGTTTTGATGCAGCACGGCAAGGTTATAGCATATGCTTCAAGGCAATTAAGGAAGCATGAGCAAAATTACCCGACTCATGATCTCTAGTTGGCAGCCGTTATATTTGCCCTGAAAATATGGCGTCATTATCTTTATGGAGTTCATGTTGATATTTACACAGATCATAAGAGTTTACAGTATATATTCAAGCAGAAAGAGTTAAACTCGAGACAACGAAGGTGGCTTGAATTACTAAAGGACTATGATGTTGATATCTTGTACCATCCGGGAAAGGCAAACGTCGTAGCTGACGCCTTGAGTCGTAAGTCCATGGGTAGTTTGAAACATGTGGAAGCTGATAAGCTAGAGATTACCAAAGATCTATATCGATTGTCCAGCCTGAGTGTGCGGTTACTTGACACAGGTGACAAGGGTGTTGTGGTTCAGAAAGCTGCGGAGTCATCGCTAGTAGCTGAAGTGAAGGCACGACAGTTTGAAGATCCCGAATTGGTTAAGATCAAGGAAGGCATCCCTTTTCAGAAAAAGCAATTGTTCGAGATATCAGATGACGGAGTTCTTAAATACAAAGGTCGATGGTGTGTACCTAATGTTGGGGAACTTCGCAAGCAAATTATGACGGAGATTCACCAATCTCGGTATTCGGTTCATCCCGGTTCTACTAAGATGTACCACGACCTTCGTCAGTTATATTGGTGGAATGGCATGAAAAATGACATTGCTACATTTGTGACTCAGTGTCCGAATTGTCAGCAGGTTAAGGTTGAACGCCAGAAACCTGGTGGATTGCTTCAGAATATTGAGATCCCAACATGGAAGTGGGAAGCTATTAATATGGACTTTATTACAGGGTTGCCAAGTTCTCGTCGGAAGTTCGATTCCATCTGGGTTATTGTGGACAGGCTTACAAAATCAGCCCACTTTTTGCCTGTCAAAACTACATACGCAGCTGAAGATTATGCCAGATTGTATATCAAAGAGGTAGTTCGATTACATGGAGTTCCAATTTCTATCATATCTGACAGAGGTGCGCAGTTTACAGCCAATTTCTGGAGATCTTTCCAAGGAGGGTTGGGTACTCATATTAGTCTTAGCACAGCTTTCCATCCACAGACAGACGGACAGGCCGAACGTACTATTCAGACGCTCGAGGATATATTACGAGCCTGTGTATTGGACTTCAAAGGAAGCTGGGAAGATCATTTGCCACTTATTGAGTTTGCCTACAATAATAGCTACCACTCTAGCATACAGATGGCGCCATATGAGGCTTTATACGGGCGGAAGTGCAAGTCCCCTATTGGTTGGTTTGATGTCGGTGAAACAAAGTTATTAGGACCTGAGTTGGTGCAACAAGCGGTAGAGAAAGTTAAGTTAATTCAAGAAAGGTTATTAACAGCTCAGAGCCGACAGAAGTCATCGCAGATAACCGACGTAGAAATCTGAAGTTTGCTGTGGGAGATTGGGTATTTTTGAAGGTATCGCCTATGAAAGGCATAATGAGATTTGGCAAGAAAGGCAAGCTTAGCCCCAGGTATGTCGGGCCGTATCAGATCGTGCAGAGAATTGCCAAGTTGCTTATAAACTTGATTTGCCACCAGAGCTAGAGGCAGTCCATCCGGTATTTCATGTCTCCATGCTTCGTAAATGCTTAGGAGATCCTTCTCATATCACCCCTATTGAGGATATTCAAGTTACTGAGGACTTGTCGTACGAGGAATTTCCTGTCGCCATCTTAGATCGTCAAGTTCGTAAATTGAGAACTAAGGAGGTAGCTTCGGTTAAGGTATTGTGGCGGAATAATAATGTAGAAGAGATGACGTGGGAGGCTGAAGAAGATATGAAAGCCCGATACCCCCATTTGTTCCAGACTTTAGGTGCTATTGCTGAGTCAGGTGCAGCAAGTACATCTCGGACCACGGTAAATAACAGTTAAGGTGAGTTATGGCTAACTTATTTTGATTTCTGCATACTTAGATGGTCGTGTGAGGCCAAATTGCAATTGTTATGTGTTGTGTGGCCCTGTGTGGCTTTGGATATTGGTTTGAGCTGCTTGACAGGTTTTGGATAGTCCTGTTTATAGAGGAAACTCTGTCAAAATTTTTAAAAAAAATTTGAGAGTTGAGATATCCCTCAACATTCGAGGACGAATGTTTTTAAGGGGGGAAAGATGTTACACCTCGTGTGTTTGTGCATTGTCGTATCGTAAGGTTCCTAACATGGTAAGAAGGTATTTTTTTTGAGTTATTTAAATAGGATGATAGTCATACGTTAATTTTTGAAGTCAAATGAGTTGTGACACGGAAGTTGAAAAAGTTTGTCGCAAGTTACGCATGTAAATTTCACTGAAATTTGGGTCAAATGTGAAAGAGCTTTTCTCTCAATATACTTGGATTTATGGGGTGATCCACCTATCAAATCGAAGATCTACGAGTCTAGTATCCAGCGCATTTAACCGTTTGTCGATACGACATCCGAGTAGAGAGAAATTTGCATTTCCGTACAAGGGTGCAAACTGCCACAGAACAGTGGGCCCCACTTAAGTGATATAGATAGAGGCCTCCAACGTTTTTGGCCCTCATTTTCATCAAGACTAAACCCTAGATCAGCCCTTATACTCTCCCAAATTATTCTCCATCAATCACAATCAATTTCAAAGGCAAATCAAGTGATTACAACATAAGGAATCACATGACAATCATAATATCGTAGACTTCTCGTTGTTTTGATTTTCGGAAGAAAGCTTTGTCTTGAAATAACTCAAGTTGTAGAGTATTATTCAACTTTTAAGGTATGATTTAACCTTATCTTCATCTCTTTGAGCCTTACAAGTAATTAAACCTAGAAATTGGGTAGAAACCCCCATAGAATGAGCTTTTGCGATTCTTATGAACTCTTATGGACTTGGCTTTCTTGTTGGGCTGTTTTATGTAGTTTTAACATGTTGCTTGGAGTTATGGTGGTATGGATAGGATTGCACTGATGAGGGGGAGTAGGAAAGTAAAAATTTTGTAGTGCTTTGCGGGAAAATTGAGCTACAAAAGAGCCTACGGACTTATGCCCGCGAGTTGCTTGCTTAAATGTCTAAGTGAAGACTCTCATGAGCTATGAGTTTGATTTGATCTCGAATAATTCAATTTGTGTAGGTAGCCATTCATAAGGTATTCAAGAACCCGGAAGACGCGTATAGCTCTATCAACGAGGTATGTAGGATCCTTCTTTATATCTTTCGGCATGACTAGAACTCGAGTGAACGTTTATTGGATTGTTTCATCAAATTCGAACTGCTCCACTCCAAATTAATAAATATGATTAAATCTACCCTTTTCACATGAATGACTCATATCGAAGAAGATTTAAGTATTCTCATCCTTCCTTGTTCATCACTCAAAGAGAAATAAAATTCTTTTGTTCGTTCTTTTTCCGACGTCCATATTGATCATGGTTATTGATAGCTTGAACATGATGTCTACTTCAAATAAATCCGTACTACGTAACTTCCATGTTTCTTGTGTTGGTTGTCTCACGGTTGGAAACCAAAGGACATAGGGACAATAAAGATAGTCGAAGGATAACGACAATAGGTCACTTCGACTCTTGTCATGATATCTCTTCTGAGGTCGGTCTTGCATTGCACTTATGTATATGTATATGTGTGTTTATTTTCATTACCGAGCCGCGCTATAGTCGGCCGGGTAGGCACTTATATGTGCACCTAGAGATGTTTCTTCTTTACCGAGCCGTGTTGTAGGCGGCCGGGTAGGCACGTAGCTGTGCATTGCCACTGATCAGTTGGGCAGAGATGATGTTGTGATGATGAGCTCACCCCACAGAGGGATTTATTATTATTGTTATATGATATGATATATATACCTCCACAGTGAGGAATGATTTTACGAGCACGCATTTACATTTATGTTGTGGATATGGTCGCCCTCAGTGGCTTTGAACAGAGTTTCAAGTTATTTGTAAATCTCTTCTCACATTATTTACATTATTTGTACTTGTCCTTGCCGCCCTACATATTCAGTACATATTTCGTACTGACGCCTTTTGTGCGCTGTGTTCATACCCACAGGTGCTGATAGACAGGCCGGCGTGCCTCCGCAGTAGGACACTGAGATCAGCGGTTGAGTGTCGCACTCCACTTCTTCGGAGTTGCTGGTTGTGAGTCTATAGGTACAAATGCATATGTATATGTATTGTTTTGGGGTATGTCGGGGCCCTATCCCGACTTGTTGATATTGTGTTGCTCTTTTAGAGGCTTGCAGACCAGTTGTCAGTGTATATATGTTTTGCCTGGCCTTGTCGGCCCCCTGTACAGTTGGCATGACTATATAGTCTTGTTGGCCTTAGATATATATGTGTGTGTGTATATATATATATATATATAAGTTGTTGTTGGGTTCTTGTTAGTGTCATATTGCAGCCTTGTCGGCCTATTATTCATATTACATGTCACAGATGCTATTGTTGGTTCGCTCGGGCCTTCGGGTGCCGAGTGCCGGCCACACTCCCCAAAGTTGGGGTGTGACATCAACCTTTACCCTCTTATTTTTCTCCCCGATCGTAGAGTAACACTTTCTCTTTGATTGCTTGTTCTCTGGTCGGGGACTCCGTGAAGAAATATTTGTGCCTGGTGTAGATCTGGAGGCACCCGTTCGAGCAAGCTCTTCCTGGAGCAGCTTCGCCGCATCAATAGGGTCGGCTAAAATATCCTCTTCAGGGATCTCGACTGACCCCCGTGGTAGACCTAATTTGACAAAAAAATCAGGATATTCAGCCAAATTCCACATATACAAAAACTAAAGCAAAGCAAATTATAGTTACCATGATTTTTGATCTTCCACTCATATTTGATGGACAGTTCTTTCCACGAGCGAATTTAGGGTGTGGTGATGTCCAACATCTTTTGAACCCATCAGTCCAAGCCTTCTACCACCGGTGGGACCCATCGGGTCGCTATAACATACAAGAGTTAAATGATTAATACAAGCATGGAAAAGCATTTAGGAGGAGCGTATTGAGAGAAACTTACGAGAACAGTTCCAAGCAATCTGAAAGGATGAAGCCGTTATTGGAATAATGTTATCGGAGGCAACTGCAACGAACGGTTTCATCCACCCTCGGTCGTTGTCATCATCCATGCTGAATATCAAAGCATGGTGGCCATGCTTGCAAAGATTTATCATTCCCCCACGGAAGATTTTGGGGGAGTATAAATTCATCATATAAGCAAATGATAGCTCTTCTTTGGTTTCCTGACACAAGCGCCGAAGGCAGGTGACCGTCCTCCACATAGAAGGACTTACTCGTGCCAAACACACCTGATAACGGGGATGAAATTCCGCTATCACAGTATCAAGTTCTCCGTTTAAAAAAAATGCACCCAAAGTAAAAAAGGTACGTATAAAAATATGTGAAACCCTCTCTGGGAAGGATTACCCGCTCCGATAGATCAGGAGCGATGATGTCCAAATCTTGACAGCATCAGTTTTCCTTCACAGTAGGGATACTGGAAGGAAGAATGGAAGATGGGTACCTGCTAACCGCTCATGTACGGGGGTTATTAGCAGGAAATTTCTCCTCCAAATCCTTCAAAGTACTAAGCTTTCTAGGGATTATTGAACTTACTGTTAGAGGAACGAAATCGTCGTTCTTAATCTTGCTCTTCGAAGAACCAGCGCGTTTAGATGAAGAAGCCATTGGAGAAGAGAAAGAAAAAGTTCTATGTTGGGAGAAAAAATTAGAGAAAAGATGTAGAACAGGAATGCAGTTTGAAAGCTCAATTGACTGGTGAGACCCAAAGGAAAAGGGAGTTGATACGTATAGGTGGAATTTTGGGCGGCTAAAATACTATGCTCCAATTACCTTGATAATCGGCAAAAGGAGTGCTAAATCATAGGAGGACGCGTGTTCTAGACATTAAATGCGGAGGGACAGACATCTAATCAATCGTCAGTAACCTTCAAAAGGAATTATAGTAACTCCCGTCAAAAGAAGATTCTCACCAACTTCCCGGTGACACAAAATTATGTCACCAGAAAGTAGGGAGACTATTTGTATTGGGTAAAATATGTTATGATACGTGGCCATCAAAGAAGGGGACACGTAAAATCAAAGCCGAGAGGACAGAAAATCGGGAACATCTACCTCGTGTTTCGCTGAGAAAGGCAAGCTCATAAAGGCATTAGCCATGCTGCGCCCAGTAGCATTTAGTGAAGAATATTCCACAACATTAAAGAGTAACGATCATTACAGTAATTTGGGCATTTATGTTATGCTAGGTTTCCATTATCGCAATTCAATAATTGTCATTAGTGGTGGGCCAATCATTACAGCCACTGAGCTATACATAATAGGCTCAACGATCATTGTAAGGGACGATTTTCTGGACATAAAGGAATATATTCTAACACAGCATCTTCATGCTATTTTTCTCTCTCTAGCTTGTTGGTCTTATCATCATTGTGCTCGGAAATCCTGTTTTCGGGCTCTCCAAATCTATCGTTTTACCTGTATTTGAGCTAAGTATCTTGCATCCAAATTGATTGATTCATTACTTTTTGGGATCAAATTGATTTATTTATCTAGAAACCACGAACAAATTCAACTATACCATATTTTAGGTAAACAATTATCGCACCATCACTTCAAGCTTTCCTCTTAAAACTCAAACTGATATTTTCAACTATTAATTGTTGGATCATAATCTCTTAGAGAGGCTTCATTAAGAATTAATTAGTGGCACAATACGTACACATCATTACATATATATGGCATTATGTTCTTAAAATAATGAGTTTAACCCAATTAAACAATGCCTTGATTTACTAAAAATGCTACTTAGCAGCCAAGTGACCGCGTATCCATCCGATGAGTCATTGGGGCATCTTCTTTACTTATTCTATTGCACTGATCAAAACACTAATGAGCTCTACATTTTAATAGACATCATAATATCAACCAAAACACAAGTGTAAGGTAAGTATTAAAAGGAATTCTATTATCAATCAAAAGCGTATGTGCTATTTGTATATCATGCCCCTTTATAATTTTAAAAGTAAGAAAATGATCTTTTTATTTATGTTTTATGTGTAAAAGACAGATCTTTTATGTGTAAAAGTAAATCTCCCATGCATAAAAAAGATGTAGAGTTAAGTTTGTAAAGAGCCACAAAACCAATTAACTCAGCATAATAATATAATTAAGTTGTAAAAGAAAATCTAAAGTCACTCGAAATGTACTTAAAATATACGTCTTGAAAGCCCTCCCTAATGTACTCGAAGTGCTATTAATATTTGAAACGAAAATTTACTTTTAAAAAAATTAAAATTAAAAGCATATTGTGGTATATGTCCTTACGCACGCATATAATAGTATTACATATCTATATGGGCTTTCAAACGGGGAAATTTTCGGGGCAGTCGACGTGAACTCTAATCTATAAATTAATAATATATGCTTGTACGTTACTTTGATCATATAAGTATAATCATAAACAAGTTTCATATATATATATATATATATATATATATATATATATATATATATTCACCTTATTTAATCATATTAAATTCATAATAAGATAATATAATTTGCTGTAAAATCGCGTAAGGGGTAAGTATAATTTTCTATTTCTTAACAGTTGCCTTTGAAGGGGAACTGCTAAAAGGAGAGGAGAAAACTGAAGACCAACAACTTTTCAGCTTTCATAATATCACTGTCGAGTCAAACTTTTTCCTCTTAAAATCCAAACTGATATCTTCAGATAATCGCTGGATCGTAATCTTTTACAAAAGCATAGGTATTAATTAGTGCCATAATACACATCATTACCTATATATGGCTTATTTACTTAAACAAATGAGTTAGAGCCAATTAAACAATGCCCTAAATTACTTAAAATGCTACTTGACTGCGAAGGCTGACCACGTGTCCATCCTATGACTCATTAGCGCATCCCTTTTCATTTATTCTAATGCGCCATTATCCCTAATCGGAATCCCCAGAAGCTTCGATCTCCTCTGCTTAAAATATTAAGGCTAGAGCTCTTAGTACTTAATTATGTTTAAAGTATACGGCCGAGGCTTACGCACATCAACATTTGTTACATAAACATTGGTCAATAAGCCATTTTCAAGGGGACATGCCAACAACCAAGCACTAAGTTCAAAATTTTCACGACTTAATCCGAGGTCATTATTCCATGATTAAAAGTTTAATTTTTATGAGGTCACAAATTTTTTTTTTTTTTTTTTTTTACAATCAGGTCATCAAAAATATAACTATAAATAATCATCTATAATAAATATGATTGGTAACCAGAAAACTAAAGCAAATTATTTATTACAACATGTTAAAATATATATATTTTTACACTATCTATCAGTACATGTACGTTAAATCTCCTGATTAAGCATGCGTTTAAATTCTGTTACGGAATTGCTAGTGCTAAATCTAAATATTTGTAAGGAATATTTGTCTTTGCCTTTGTTGGTAATAAGATTTCCAAGGCACACTTGGTTTATAGTAATTGGTTAAGGATCAAATCGGGTGCAACATAGGATAACACATGGCAGATATTTTGAGGTGGGAAGGAATGATTTCGTAATAAAGAAGCAGAAACTGAGTTACTTTAACGTTAGTGAGATCAGATTAATGCATTAAAAAGGACGTTAAATTGACAAGGTGATGAGGGATATATATATGGTAGACTAGCCTGTGACAAACTGTGTCATACAAAAAGGAGACAACATATTTACCTTAGTAATCAAGAAGATTTAGTGAAAGGTACTCAGCAATTATACTCATTAAACAAGCAATGGTAGGAACCATGGGTTGGGGAGCTAACTCTGATCAACAAGGATGGAGGAAAGGACCTTGGACTCCTGAAGAGGATAAGCTGCTCTCTGAGTACGTTCACTTGCATGGTGAGGGAAGATGGAGTTCTGTATCTCGTTGTGCAGGTATGAATTAAGCATAAATCACTGAGGTGTACGAATAAATTAATGATGCTTCTTTATCTTTTGAGATGTTATTTCTAGCAAAAAAAATTTCTTTCTTTTTCTTCTAGATTTTACCTCGAGCTATGTAGAGTGAGTGTGTGCGAAAACCCTTGCAAAGTAGAATAATATCAAATTTTGAATCCATAGTTTTGAAAGAACTCGAAATATTGAATCTATTTAGTATAAATATTGAATCCGTCTCAGAATTTAGGATTTGGTTTTAAGTTTTCCCAATATTTAGTTTGAAAATTTGGTTGTTGTCGAAGCAGGATTGAATAGGACCGGGAAGAGTTGCAGGCTAAGGTGGGTGAACTACTTGAAGCCTGGACTTAAAAGAGGTCACATAACACCTCAGGAGGAAGGCATTATTATTGAATTGCATGCCTTGTGGGGCAACAAGTAAATTCGCCCTCTCAATATTTACGTCCTTTCTTATTTAAATTGGTCTTTAATTTGCCTCTTTTGATTATTTACTTGCTATCTAATGAGTAGATGGTCAACTATAGCTCGTTACTTGCCTGGAAGGACAGATAATGAAATCAAAAACTACTGGAGGACACACTTCAAAAAGAAAGAAAAGGCTTCAAAACAAGGCAAGAAAAAAAATCTAAGGCAGAGAAACCAACAGCAACAAAATTGCACCATCGCTAATAACAAGTTGTCACCTAAAGCAGAAGAAGTAATCATGCAAAAGAGCGATGGAAAAAATGATAACAAATACCAAGACATGGTCGCGTTCACTAATTATCATCAGAGTATGGATCAAGATCGGGTTGTGGACTTGCCACCAGTAGTGACGACTTCTTCAGACATATCGTATGCATGGACGGACACTATTCCGATGGATGGATTATGGGGAGGATTATGGAACTTAGATGTAGATGACAAGTGCAAGGTGGCCATCCAAAATCAATCTACTACTGCTAATTATTCTTACACCACTGATTATGCAGTTAACTTATATAATGGAGGTTTTATTTTCTGAGAAATTAAAGAGTACTGGTGCTAATGGAATTAGCTGGTTAGATTTTGTTTCTTCTACTATGTCATTTGAAGAAGGAAAAAAAGATCAGGTTGCCGTACAAGAATTAATAGTCTGTATGATGATGAGTTGTACTTAACGTGATTATTTAGATGAATATCCAAAATAAAGATGGATATGGTTTAATTACAAAAATTGATGATGCTTCTCTCTTAATTCTTTGTGGTCCAAGTCCAATACTTAAATGTCAGTGAATGAACCAATGAATTAAAATACTGACGAATCCAGGCGTTGATAACTAGGAAATGAAAAGAAAAAGAGAGAAATTCCACTCATGTTTAGTTCAAAGTAAAGTGGTCATTATTGTGATGAAACCATTACAAAGAATCATATATAGCGGAATCGTTTCTCTTTGTATAGATTTACAATGTCCATAAGCAAATATATGAAACGATATATATATATAACTGAGTTATGTTTCAACTCTCTCGTTTCATAAAAAGGGGTATATATATATATATATGTTAGCAACTAATTATTTCCGAGCAAATCTTTTTAGGGGTGTACATAGGTCGGATTGGTTTGGATTTTTTAATTATCAAACCAAATTAATGGTGTCGAGTTTTTAAATTTATAACCAAACCAAACCAACAAAGTCGGATTTTTCAATCTCGATTTTTTTCGAATTTTTCGGGTTTTCGATTTTTTTCCGGTAAAGTCTTCATAGCATAAAATATATAACTTGTGCTCCAAATATTTCTTAAGTCCTAGTAAAATATAACTATATAATGTATTTTTCAAGAAACTAACACAATAATATGAGATAAGTCATAGCATTATACTAAAATATTCAATAACAAAGATAAAATAATAAAATTACATAAAACAAAAATTGCTAATTAATAAGCCATAATAAAAATTAACATAATCTAAAAATACAATATAGGTCATGTTAAAATAAGTATAGATAATAATTACTAATATTAATTACATAACTAAGCACTAAAGAAAAAGATAAACTAAGTTAAGCATGTTCATTATAAACTAATGTAAAACTAAAATAATTATATAACACTATCGTTATTCCTAGTATTGAATTGAATATCTTTTGTTAGCATTAATATTGATTAGAATTTTGTTTGAGTTACTACACTTATGGGCTTTAAAATTTATTTACTATTCAAGAATGTTAAGTCTAAACTTGAAATAATCTGTTAAAAGATAAAACTGTGAAAAAGTTTTAAAAATATTTATAAATTACACTAGAATAAATATTTATATGTATAAAATATTAAAAATTATATAAATGTACTATCGGGTTGATCTGATTTTTGGTTTGACTTTTTTTAGTTAAAACCAAACCAAACCAAATTAATTATGGTCGGATTTTATTTTTCAATACCAAACCAATTCAAACTCAACCACATCAAACTTTTTTTTCGATTTAACTCGAATTATCAATTTGGTGCGATTTATCAGTTTTCTTCTCACTCAATATTTGCATCGACTAGTAAATTTACCAATCATCCAGAATAGATGGTCAAGATGGTCAAGATTCCTGACACGCACGATTAAAGATGTTCCTACCATTACACGAGGAATTATAATGGTTTGACGAAATGCAATATATAACGTACCAACTTCAAACTTTAAAAATCTTAAAATAAGTAATGTATAACACCAGTTTGTTATATGCGCAGCATTATAGTAAAATACAAGCTCCTTTAATAGTTCTTTGTGTGTCTTGGGGATTTTGTAGGCAAACAAATTAAGAACTATGTACTACTACTATAAAACTACTACAAACTCGTACTATCATTACTACTTAGTATAATATATAGTACTACTCTTTTGACAACAAAAAAAAGACTAGTATATGCAAGCTCTTCATTCATTTGGATATAGGGGAGGTAAGACATAACAACTCTTTTTTCTTCGAGTATTTTTACCTTTTAGATGTCTTCCTCAATATTATATGGTTTTCTATATTTCACTTAGATTTTTTACTCTTTTTTGTTTGTTTGTTATAGCAGTTTTGTGCAATAGAAACCAGTACAAGCACTAAGGATTTTTATTTGAAGAAGAACACAACATATGTACATCATTGATATGAAAATTAAATGGAGACTCAGGTCCCGAGCTCTCGAGTATTATAATCTGAGTGCCATTTGGTTAATTTGGAGATGAGAAATCATATGGTTTTTCCTAATTTATGATGACTAATCAAAATCTTTTTATCAGAAAAAATGGCATCACTTTCCTAGAAAGCTCATCAATCAAGTCAGAAAACAAAGATGACTCATGAATATATATCTAAAAACAGACGATTTGGAACTTATATGCTCAACTGATTTTGTCGAACTCTAACACAAACAAGACTGAAATTTCGAATCATGAACGACATGATAAAGTGTCTGGTGATTTTTCTCTTCTAAGAAAATGAAGCAGTGTCTGAATTGTAGATGGGTCTAAATTTGCTAGATTAGAGTGATTTTGACTATGAGTATATCGTGTACTAATAGCTAACCTTTTTCTATGTGCTGATTTTGACCAAGTCAATTTTTCATATCAAATCTCATGATGTCATTCGTGGATAAAGTTATAGGTTCATTGAACAAACTTGAGATCATCTGTGGATGAGTACTTATGCTTTCGGTTTATTGCTTACCAGAATGAGCCAAAGTAACAAGCTCAATTAATTTAAAATATTTTATCTGGGATCTCCTATTTAAAAAGTGATTAGAAAGATTAAAAAGTCCATGCATATGTAATTTATGATTATTGTCCTCAAATTTATCATGAGCTAGCTGGATCGCCAGTCGATTCTTGATAAATTTATTAATTGTGATATTGAATGCTCAATGTGTATTATATCAGTAATTTCTTGAATTTTTATTTATTTATAAATTTAAACATTAATTTTTAATTTTTTAAATAAAATTGAAATATTTAAAAATTATATAAAAAGTATTATAATAAAATATAATATTTTAAAAGTAGTAATGAAAGAAAAACGTGAAATTACTCTAAGCTCCTCTATCATACGACTTAATTGTGATTTGTGAATACAACTCATATATTTCAAAATCAAATACTTTAATCATTCTAACGAAGATCCTAAATATATAAAATTTACCAATATACTTCAAAATTAAAAATCAAAATCTCCTTTATAATGATAATCTTAAACAAATATCGTATAAGTAAATCTTATCTTCTTTGTATTAATAACTTTGTAAGTATACTAAGTAATTCCTAAGGCAACAAACAATTTATTCAGAAGACTGGTGCAATATACATCATACCTGTGTTACAAACATGGCTGTAGAAGAGGCGTTTTTCTGACAAAAGATGCGGAATCTAGATTTAAAATGATGATCTCAGTATATCATTCAAAAGGGACATCAAAAAGAGTTTATTTGGAAGGAGTGAGCACTGAAATCCGAGTTAAATAAAGGGAGATGTTATACATATATTATATTATGGATGTCTATTTAGTACTTTGTTGTAAATAAGTTTCCTGAAGAAACTTATTCATATTGGATTCCGCCGTAAATATGTTTATATATTTAGTACTCTATTGGAAATAAGCCTCATGAAGAAGCTTATCATTTCGGTACTCCGTTGTGAATAATTATTACTCCTGTCGAAGATTATCTATAACTGGTACAATAAAAACTTACAAGCAGCTTACACAACACCTTCTAGTAGGAGCTTACAAGCAGCTTATACAGCAGCTTACATAGTAGCTTAAAGAGCAGCTTCCTTTCTTCTATAAATAGAAGAGATTTCAGTTTATTATTTACATGAGTTTGAAGTTGAATAATATATCAATCTCTCTCTGTATTTATCTTCGATTTATTTACTTTACAATTTTTATTTTTGCCACGACCCAAAACTAACCTGTCGTGATGGCGCCTAACGTGGTACTAAGCAAGTTGACATTTCAAAATATTCCAACACTTTTAAATGAAAATGAGCTAAACAGTTTAACTAACTAAAGCTCTCATAAACTGGATAAAAATCAAAACTCGACATGGAAGTTCCCAAATCGGGGTGTCACTGATTACATGAGCGTCTATACAACACAAGTCTAGAAGTAATGTCTATGAAAGACTAAAACTAATACCTAAAACGGAAAGATAGGGAAGGAGAGACAAAGTCTGCGAACGGCCGGTAGCTACCTTGGAATCTTCAACGATCAAGCTGCGCCAGGAAATCAACACCCACCGTGTCCGGAAATACCTGGATCTGCACACGAAGTGCAGGGGGTAGCGTGAGTATAACAAACTCTGTAAGTAACAAGACTAAATAATGGACTGAAAGTAGTGACGAGCTTCACGGATATAGCTCAATTACAAAAATTACAACATAAAAAAGTACACATGCTTTTAAATTTGACAATTAAGGCCAAAACAGTTAATTCATGTCAAGTTCAATTGAAATAGGATATAATATCTCTCAGAAATTACATGACAATAATATATGCAAACTGAAGTACCACAGTAATGAAATCAAGTGCAAAATCTCAGAGCAACAGTCACTCAATCCTCCCATGCACTCCAACCTCACAGTCACTCATTCCTCACAGTCTCTCATTCATCTTAATCGCTCAGCACTCGGCGCTCGCACTCAGTAGGTACCTGCGCTCACTAGGGGTTTGTACAGACTCCGGAGGGGCTCCTTCAGCCCAAGTGCTATAACAAGCCAATCATGGTATAAATTAATAAAACATGTTGCGGCGTGCAGCTCCCATAAATATCCTTATAATCAGGCCCTCGGCCTCACTCAGTCATCAACCTCTCTAGTCTCTCGGGCTCTTAGTAATTATGATAATCAACCCAAACAACAATGATATAATGTATCAATAATGAACAATAGAGACTGAGATGTAATATGCAAGTAAAACTGTGACTGAGTACAGAACAACAATTCAGCAGATAATTCAACCTGTACACAACCTCTGAGGGTCTCTACAGTGCCAACACATAGTCTAACATGATTACCAACATGGTTTGCAGTTCAATTTCTATAACACATGGAGAATATACGGATAATAACAGATTATTCAACTACACAGTTCTTAGGAATTGACCAAGTCACCATTCCAACGGTGCACGCCTACACGCCTGTCACCTAGAACGTGCATCACTTCAAAACCAATCACATGACACATAATACAGAGTTTCATACCCTCAGAACCATATTTAGAACTGTTAGTTACCTCAAGCCGTGCAAATCCCTATTCCAACACACCCTTGCCTCGGGAACCGGCCTCTAAATGCCTCGAATCTAGCTACAAACAGTTTGATACAAATAACACAGGCTAAAAGAATCAATTCCATAAGAAAATACTAAGTTATTAATCAAAAGTCAAAAGTCGACTCAAAAGCCGGCCCCCGTGGCCCACGTCTCGGAATCCGATACAAGTCACAAAACCTGAAAACCCATTCAACCACGAGTCCAACCATACCAAATTTACAAAAATCTGCCACCAAATCGTCACCCAAATCCCCAAATTTCACCCTCCAAATACCTAGCCTCAAACTCTCAAATTTCTACCTTAAATACACACAAACTAGGTGAGAAATTCAGTGGGGAAAAAAAGATTATTGATTAAAATTGAACACAAGTGACTTACCTTAAGAAACCCCTCGAAAATTCTCTCAAATATCTCCCAATCCCGAGCTTGAAATGTTCAAAATGAAGAAAAGTCACGAACCCTTGAATTTAAGGTTCTGTCCAGGGGTCTCGCACCTGCGCTTAACTTGACTGTATCTGTCGTCCTGCTTCTGCGGATTTTTCCTTCGTTTCTGCGAACATGGACCTCTAGCCCACCTCCGCTTCTGTGGTCTCTCATGCACAGATGCGCATCCACACCTGCGAATTGAATTTTGCACCTGCGCCTTTAGGCTTCCTCTCTCATACGCGTACCTGCGACGCCTCGCCGCATGTGCGACTTCGCAGGTGCAGACAAATCCTTCGCACCGGCGGAAATTCCTCAACTCAAGCCAACCTCGCTTCTGCACCACTCCAGTCGCACCTGCGGCCAACTCCTCGCAGGTGCGATCACACCAGAAAACTCCCAGCTTCAGCAATGCACTAAGTCTCATTTTTGCTCCGTTAACCATCCGAAATCAACCTAAGGCCCCCCAGACTTCAACCTAACATACCAGCAAGTCCTAAAACACAATGCGAACTTAGTCGAGCCCTTAAATCACCTCAAACAACATAAAAAATACGAATCGCACCCAATTCAAGCCTAATGGAACTAAGGAAATCCAAATTCTACAAGTGATGTTGAAACCTATCAAATCACATCCGATTGACCTCAAATTTTGCACACAAGTCACAAATGACACCAAGGACCTACTCCGACTCCCGGAACCCCAATTAGAACCCCGTAACCATAAATTCCATTCTCGGTAAAACTTTCAAATTCCTAACATTCGCCATTTCAAGCCTAATTCAACTATAGACCTCCAAATCACAATCCGGACACGCTCGTAATTCAAAAATCACCCAACGAAGTTAACAGAACCATCAAAACTCCATTCCGGAGTCATTTATACATAAGTAAACATCGGGGCAACCATTTAAACTTAAACTTTCAACTTTGAGACTAGGTATCTCAATTCATTCTGAAATCTCTCCGGACCCGAACCGACTACCCCGGCAAGTCATATAACATCTATAACGTACAAAATAAATAGTAAATGGGGGAACAAGGCTACAACTCTCAAAACGACCGGCCTGATCGTTACATCCTCCCCCTCTTAAACAAACGTTCGTCTTCGAACGTGTCTAGATAGGTACCTGGAGTCTCAAATAGGCGTGAATATCTGCTTTGCATCTCCCGCTCAGTCTCCCAAGTAGCCTCCTCAACTGGCTGACCTCTCCACTACACCTTCACTGAAGCTATGTTCTTTGACCTCAACTTTCGAACTTGCCGATCCAAAATGGCCACCGGCTCCACATCATAAGTTAAATCACCATCCAACTGAACCGTGCAGAAATCCAAAACATGAGACGGATCACTGACATACTTTCAGAGCATAGAAATATGAAACACTAGATGCACACTCGACAAACTAAGTGGCAAGTCAAGCTTGTAAGCCACCTCTCCAATCCTCTGAAGTACCTCAAACAACCCGATATACCGAGGGCTCAACTTGCCCTTCTTCCTGAACCTCATAACACCCTTCATGGGTGACATCTTGAAGAGTACCTTCTCCCCAACCATGAAAGCAACATCCCGAACCTTCCTATCAGCGTAACTTTTTTGTCTGGACTACACCGTGCGAAGTCGATCCTGAATCAATTTAACCTTGTCTAAAGCATCCTGAACCATGTCAGTAACCAATAGCCTAGCCTCCTTTGGCTCGAACCAACCCACCGGAGATCGACACCATCTCCCATATAGAGCCTCATACGGAGCCATCTGAATGCTCGTCTGGTAGTTGTTGTTGTAGGCAAACTCCGCGAGCGGCAAAAATTGATCCAAAGAACCCTCAAAATTAATGACACAAGCGCGTAGCAAGTCCTCCAATATCTGAATAGTGCGCTCGGACTATCCGTCCGTCTGAGGGTGAAATGTTGTACACAATTCAACCTGGGTGTCCAACTCTCGCTGTACTGCTCCCCAAAACTGTGATGTAAACTGCGTGTCCCGATCTGAAATGATGGACACTAACACACCGTGAAGGAGAATGATCTCGCGGAGGTAAATCTCTGCCAACCGCTCTGAAGAATAAGTAGTCCCGACTGGAATGAAGTGCGTGGAATTGATTAGCCGATCCACAGTCACCCAAATAGCATCAAACTTCCTCGAAGCCCGTGGGAGCCCAAATACAAAATCCAAAATGATCTGCTCCCATTTCCACTCTGGAATCTCAAGCCTCTGAAGCAATCTACCCCGTCTTTGATGCTCATACTTCACCTGCTGACAGTTAAGGCACCGAGCTACAAATCTCACTATATCCTTCTTCATTATCCTCCACCACTAATGCTGTCTCAAGTCCTGATATATCTTCGCGACACCTAGATGAATGGAATACCGCGAACTATGGGCCTCCTCAAGAATCAACTCTCGTAGCCTATCTACATTAGGCACACAAATCTGACCCTGCATCCGCAACACCCTATCATCCCTAATAGTAACGTCTCTGGAATCACCGTGCTGAAATGTGTCCTTAAGGACAAGCAAATGAAGATCATCATACTGGCGCTCTCTTATGCGATCATATAGGGAAGACTGAGAAACGACACAAGCTAGAACCCGACTGGGCTCCGAAATATCTAATCTCACGAACTGGTTGGCCAAGGCCTGAACATCAACTGCAAGAGGTCTCTCACCAACATAAATGAATTCAAGGATACCCATACTCACTGCCTTTCTACTCAAGGCATCGGCCACCATATTGGCCTTCCCGGGATGATATAGAATAATAATATCATAGTCCTTTTGTAGCTCCAACCATCTCCACTGCCTCAAATTCATATCCTTTTGTTTGAACAAGTGCTAGTGACTCCGATGATCCGTACATACCTCACAAGACACATCATAGAGATAGTGCCTCCAAATCTTCAATGCATGGACGATGACAACCAACTCCAAATCATGAACATGGTGGTTCTTCTCATGAGGCTTCAAATGGCGTGAAGCATAAGCAATTAATCTACCCTCATGCATCAAGAAACACCCAATACCAATCTGAGAAGCATCATAATATACTGTATAAGAGCCTGAAGCTGAAGGCAAAACTAGAACTGGAGCTGTAGTCAAGGCAGTCTTGAGCTTCTGAAAGCTCTCCTCACACTCATCCGACCACCTGAAAGTAGCACCCTTTTGGGTCAATTTGGTCAAAGGTAATGCAATAGATGAGAAACCCTCCACGAAGCGACGATAATAACCGGCCAAGCTGATAAAGCTCTGAATTTTCGTAGCTGAGGAGGTCTGGGTCAACTCTAAATCACCTCTATCTTCTTTGGATCCACCTGAATCCCATCACTGGACATCGCGTTCCCCAAGAAAGCCACTGATCTAAGCCAAAAATCACACTTGGAGAACTTGGCATAAAGCTTCTCCTCCCTTAACTATTGCAACACAATCCTCAAATGCTGGGGATGCTCCTCCTGGCTACGAAAGTACACCAGAATATCATCAATGAATACTATAAAAAATGAGTCGAGATAAGGCTGAAATACACTATTCATCAGATGCATGAATGTTGCTGGGGTGTTGGTCAGCCCAAAAGACATCAAGGAACTCATAATGACCATAACGGGTCCTAAATGTTGCCTTTAGAATATCCGAGTCCCGAATCTTCAATTGGTGATATCCAGACCTTAAGTCAATCTTAGAGAACACCCTCGCTACTTGAAGTTGTCAAATAGATCATCAATGCACGGCAAATAGTTGTTCTTGATTATAACTTTGTTCAATTGCCATAGTACCATCTTTATTCTTCACAAACAAGACCGATGTATCCCAAGGCGATACACTTGGTCTAATAAACCCCTTATCAAGAAGTTCCTGAAGCTGCTCCTTCAATTCCTTCAACTCAGCTGGTGCCATACGATACGGTGGAATAGAAATGGGCTGAGTGCCTGGCACCAAGTCCATTCCCAAAGTCGATATCCCTATCGGGCGGCATGACCGACAGGTCTACAAGAAACACATCCGAAAACTCTGCACCACCAGAATTTAATCAATAGTAGGAGTATTAGCACTAACATCCCTCACAAAGGCCAAATAAGATAAACAACCCTTCTCAACCATCCGCTGGGCCTTCAAATATGAAATCACTCTGCTGGGAACATAGTCTAGAGAACCTCTCCAC
The DNA here is from genome assembly GCA_002018475.1 of Nicotiana obtusifolia. NCBI lineage: Eukaryota > Viridiplantae > Streptophyta > Magnoliopsida > Solanales > Solanaceae > Nicotiana > Nicotiana obtusifolia. The sequence continues at coordinate 20,921 of MCJB01038678.1, forward strand.
TCAATCTTTGGCAATCCCGGCATCGCCAATGTCACGGTCTTAGCATGACAATCCAGAACAGCATGACATGGAGACAACCAATCTATATCCAAGATCACGTCGAAATCAACCATACTAAGCAATAAGAGTTCAACTCTAATGTCCAATACCCCAATAGTCACTACACATAAACGATATACACGATCCATAATAATAGTATTGCCCACTGGCGTGAATACATGAGCAGATAAAACTAAGGACTCACAAGGCATATCTAGATGATGAGAAAAATACGATGATACAAATGAATAAGTGGAACCAGGGTCAAATAATAAAGAGGCATCCTTGTGGCATACTTAGATAATACATGTGATCACTACATCTGAAGGTACAATATTTGGTCTGGCAAGAATAACATAGAATCAGGCCTGATCGCCACCTGATTGGCCTCCCCCTCTAGGGCGACCTCTAGCTACTTGGGCCCCACTCCGAGCTGGCTGGACGAGTGGTGAAGGAACTGGTGCGGAAGTCGTAGCCTGGTCCTCTGTTGCACTAGACTTCCTGGGCGACGAGGACACTGCCTCCACACGTGCCCAAAATCCCCGCACTCTAAGCAACTTCCTAGTGCTGGTGGTGGGGGACTGAAGGGGACCCCGAGCACTGGGATAACTGCTAGAAGGACCTGGCATAGATGAACCTTGAACCGGTGGAGCAAGGGACGGGCTTTGAGCTGAAAGGGCACTGAAAGATGACTGACCCTAACGAGCACTGTTCGAACCACGATTGGATGATGCACCACAGTGAACTGGATGAGCCATCTGAGCGAGCCTATAAGGACGAACCTTGCTGTGGTAGGACTGGCCCCTAGAAGGAACACCACCGAAACCACCCGAACCTCGAGGCCTCTTGGCCTCCTTCTCCTCACGCTCTTGACTAAGGACCATCTCTATCTGTCGAGCAATATCAACCACCTCGTCAAAAGTAGCACGAGATACCCTCTTCCGAGTCATAAGCAACCACAACTGATATGTGAGGCCATCAATAAACCTCCTAATCCCCTCCCTATCAGTGGGAACCAACCAAACAGCATGACGGGAAAACTCGAAAAATCTCATCTCGTACTGAGTCACAAGCATATCATCCTGACATAGCTGCTGAAACTGTCTGCAGAGCTCCTCCATGCAAGACTGTGGCACGAACTTCTCTAAGAAGAGAACGAAGAACTCACGCTATGTAAGTGGTGCTGCACCGACTGGCCAGCGCCTCTCGTAAGCCTCCCACCATCTGAAGGCGGCCCCAATAAATTGAAAAGTAGTGAATAAGACCCCACTGGTCTCCAGAATACTTGCCGTGCAAAGAATCTACTGGCACCTGTCCAAAAAGTCCTAGGCATCCTCAGACTCGGCCCTACTGAATGCTGGAGGTTGGAGCCTTCTAAATCTCTCTAGTCTCCTCTGCTCATCATCAGTCATAATGGGGCCTACCTGGGCCTGAGCAACTGTAACTGGCTAGACTGGTAGTACCCCGGTGTCTGATGTCCCTGCATCACTTGCTCTGGTGTACGAGCGGCGGGAGTCTAAGTACCTCCCCCGCCTGAGAAGTGGCTACTGCGGCCAGAATAGAGACCGCCTATGAAAGGCTAGTGAACACTATCAAAATTTGAGCCAAAGCCTCCTAAAGGCATGGAATCACGATGGGAACAACTGGTGCCTAAACTGGTCCCACTAGCTCAACCACATCTAGAACCTGCTCCTGAGCTGGAGCAACTGATGGATCTACAGGTGCTGCTCTAGCTGCTGTACGAGCTGCACCTCTGCCCCTGCCGCGACCTCGAAAACCTCTCGTGATCCTAGCTGTTGGTACTGGTGGCTGTCCGTCCTGTCTGATAGCACGTGTCCTCACCATCTGTGAGAGAATAGAATATATAAGTTTAGTTATCGGAATCAACAAGTCAGCACAACAAGAATACAAGAATGGGAAGTTTCCTAAGGGTTCGGCATCCTATCGAAGATAAGTACAGACGTTTCTGTAACGATCCGCAAGACTCTACTAAACATGCTCATGACTCTTGAGACCTATATAACCTTGGCTCTGATACCAGCTTGTCATGACTCAAAAATAGCCCATCGTGATGTCGCCTAACATGGTACTAGACAAGACGACATTTCAAAATATTCCAACACTTTTAAATGAAAATGATCTAAACAGTTTAAATAACTAAAGCTCTCACAAACTGGGAAAACATCAAACTCGACACGGAAATTCCCAAATCGAGGTGTCACTGAGTACATGAGCGTCTATACAATACAAGTCTATAAGTAATGTCTATTAATATCTAAAACTAAATACATAAAACAGAAAGATAGGGAAGGAGAGACAAGGTCTGCGAACGCCAGAAGCTACCTTGGAATCTCCAATAATCAAGCTGTACAAAGAAATCAACAACTACCATGTCCGAAATACCTGGAACTGCACACGAAGTGCAGGGTGTAGCGTGAGTATAACCAACTCAGTAAGTAACAAGACTAAATAATGGACTGAAAGTGGTTACGTTCTTCAGGGATATAGTTCAATTACAAAAACTACAACAAAGAAAGGTAGGCATGCTTTCAAATTTGACAATTAAGGCCAAAACAGTTAATTCATGTCAAGTTCCAATGAAACAGGATACAATATCTCTTAGAAAATACATGACAATGATATATGCCAGCTGAAGTACCACAGTAAAGAAATCAAGTGCAAAATCTCAAAGCAACAGTCACTCATTCCTCCCATGCACTCCAACCTCACAGTCACTCATTCTTCACAGTCTCTAATTCATCTCAATCACTCGGCACTCGGCACTCCGTAGGTACCTGCGCTCACTGGGGGTGTGTATAGACTCCGAAGGGGCTCCTTCAGCCCAAGCGCTATAACAAGCCAATCATGGCATAAATCAATAAAACATGTTGTGGCATGCAGCCCAATCCCATAAATATCCTCACAATCAGGACATCGACCTTACTCAGTCATCAATCTCTCCAGTCTCTCAGTAATCATGATAATCAGCCCAAACAACAATGATATAATGTATCAATAATGAACAATAGAGACTGAGATGCAATATGCAAGTAAAACTGTGACTGAGTACAAAACAACAATTTAGTAGATAATTCAATATGTACACAACCTATGAGGGTCCCTACAGTGCCAACACATAGTCTAACATGATTTCTAATATGGTTTGCGGTTTAATTTTTATAACACATGGAGAATATACGGATAACAACAGATTGTTTAACTACACAGTTCCTAGGAATTGACCAAGTCACTATTCCTACAGTGCACGCCCACACGCCCGTCACCTAGCATGTGCGTCACCTCAAAACCAATCACATAACACATAACACGGGGGTTCATACCCTCAGGACCATACTTAGAACTGTTAGTTACCTCAACCGTGCAAATCCATACTCCAGCACACCCTTTCCTCACGAACCGGCCTCCAAATGCCTCAAATCTAGCTACAAACAGTTTGATACAATTAACACAGGCTAAAGGAATCAATTCTAAGAAAATACTAAGTCATTAATCAAAAGTCAAAAGTCGACTTAAAAGCCGGCCCCCGAACCCACGTCTCAAAATCCGATAAAGGTCACAAAACCCGAAAGCCCATTCAACCCTGAGTCCAACCATATCAAATTTACAAAAATCCAACACCAAATTGTCACCCAAATCCCCAAATTCTAACCTCCAAATCCCTAGCCTCAAAACCCCAAATTCCACCTTAAATACACACAATCTAGGTGGGAAATTCAAGGGAGAAACAAGATTATTGATTAAAAATGAACACAGGTGACTTACCTCAAGAAACCCCTCGAAAATCCTCTCAAGAATCGCCCAATCCCGAGCTTGAAATGTTCAAAATGAAGAAAAATCGTGAAGCCTTGAATTTACGGTTTTGTCCAGGGGTCTCGCACCTGCACTTCACTTGACCGCATCTGTAGTCCTGCTTCTGTAGATTTTTCCTTCACTTCTGCGAACCTGGACCCGCAACCCACCTCTACTTCTGCGGTCTCTCATGTGCAGATATGCATCCGCACCTACGGATGGACTTCCGCACCTACGCGTTCTGGCTTTCTCTCTCATACGCGCACCTGCGATGCCTATCCGCATCTGCGACCTTGCAAGTGCGGACAAATCCTATGCACTTGCGAAAATCCCTCAGCTCAAACGAACCTCGCTTCTATGCTTCTTTTTCTTTTTTCTATTTTTAGAATAGAGAAAGAGTCGAAACTAAGGGTACGCTCTCTAAAATATTTGCTCTGAGCTTTTTTTTTTTTCACTTGGTCGCCTGGTATCTTGAAACCTCTTTGCTTGCGGGGGAAGGAAAGGAAAAAGCGCTTCGCGAATGAATCATGTGGCGCGGTGAAAGGTTTCCGGTTGGGGTTTCCAACCCTCTAGGTCTCCACCTACTTGTGGAATGGGGGGGCGGGGTCCTTGATATTAAGGTGTCAAGGCGGTCGAAGAAGGCCACAAGTGGAAGCAACTGATGCTTTGATCATTCAATTGACTCCTTGCTGCCAGTTCGTGCTTGCTGTCATATTGGCAAAAGCAGGGGTTTCGACCGGTTTTACCTACTATTGGATTTGAACTAATGACTTTCGCCGTATGAAGGCGATACTCTAACTGCTGAGTCAAGTAGGTCAATGCAGCCGCGCCTGCGGCATCGTACCTGCGGCTAACCCCTCGTAGTCGTAGATGCGATCACACCAGAAAACCCCTAGCTTCAGCAATGCGCTAAGTCTAATTTTCGATCCGTTAACCATCTGAAATCAACCCGAGGCCCCTGGGACCTCAATCAAACATACCAACAAGTCCTAAAACACGATAGGAACTTAGTTGAGCCCACAAATCACCTCAAACAATATCAAAAACACGAATCATACCCCAATTCAAGCCTAATGGAACTAAGGAAATCCAAATTCTACAAATGATGGCGAAACCTATCAAATCATGTTCGATTGACCTCAAATTTTGCACAAAAGTCACAAATGACACCATAAACCTACTCAATTTCCTGGAACCCCAATCTGAGCCTGGGAACCACAAAGTCTACTCTCGGTCAAACTTCTAAATTTTCAGCTTTCGCCATTTCAAGCCTAATTCATTTATAGACTTCCATATCATAATACGGACACGCTCCTAAGTCCAAAATCATCCAACGGAGCTAACAGAACCATCAAAACTCCATTCCAGAGTTATTTACACATAAGTCAACATATGGTCAACCATTTCAACTTAAGCTTTTAACCTTGAGACTAAGTGCCTCAATTCATTCCGAAATCTCTCCGGACCCGAACCGACCACCCCAGCAAGTCACATAATAGCTATAAAGCACAAAATGAGCAGTAAATGGGAGAACAGAGTTATAACTCTCAAAATGATCGGCCGGGTCATAACAATTTTATAACACATTATCAGCACGAAACACTGCCATTTTGAGCACTTACTTCAAATTTTAATTTCTATTTCAGTGTTCATATCCAATGTAAGCCGATGATCTTATGTCCATGGTTAGATCTTGTTCATTACGAGCATCATAAGGCAGATTATATCCTTGAGGTGATGAGTTTTTCTTCTTAGCAGTAGCGATGTAGATATCACCTACATCTGGAGTGGCCAAATTTGCGTAAATTGATTTGAGCCTTTTGCTTCTATTTTAATATCTTTATCATCGCTTGCTTGGTTATATGTTATGCATACAGTACCTATTTTGCTATTTGTTTTCATCCTAATTATCTTAATAAATGATTATAAAGTGGATAACAATGTTAGATCCACTTAAACTCCAGCAGAGTTTGCAAAAAATATACATCCACCAGAAGTGGTTATGTTTGGTATATCTTATTGTAACTAAATTTTGTTAACCACCAGAATTGGTATATGCCTATGACCACCAGAAGTGATAATTTAGGTGGTTAAAATTAAAGATAAGCTAAAGAAATATTCTCTATATTACATGCACGCCTCTATTTGCTCCTGAAGTAGTAAATATGTTAAAAGAGGTTGAAGCATCACAATTTGATGTGATTAATGCGCGTTCAGATAATTATGTTCGATTTCCTGAAGGATGAGAACTTTTGATAAATATTAATCCATTCCTTGAAGTGAATGTGATAATATTAATAAAGCCGTAAATATGAACGCGCTCTTGATGTAAATATATTAAAATTCACCTTCAGAAGAGTTAATATGATTGAGAGAATATATTCTCAATATTTTGTATTTTAAAGTTGCTCCTGAAGAAGTAACATAATTGAAATTTCATCCTGAAGTAGGAAAATATTATGAACAGGTGTTTTCTTGTGCTTAAACAATTGTTTTATATTGTTTATTTGATTATAATTTTCTCTCATGATACCAGAAGTGTTTGAGCAATATTTGATAGTACAAAATATATCAGCAACTCCTGAAGAACTAGCTGTTTGTCTAGAAGACACATGACACCAGTAGTGTCCGATAAATATTAGATTGTGGATAATAAACGAAGGCTCTCGAAGAGCTTATATGCAAATATGTCATTCATATTATATGATTATGGTCAAAACGTATGTTATAGTAAAACTAAGGTTTACTAATACAAATGGCTATCATATTGAGACTATTGATTAGAAGATTCAAAAATGTTTATGTTTCCACAATCATAGGGTGTAAAATAATATGTATGTGAGAAGTGACCCTCCTTATTCTTCAATTTGTACTATATCATGTATCATAGTAAACTAAAAGTTTACTAATGTACTAATGCAAAAGCAATCACAGTAAATCAGAAGTTTTACTTAGGCAAAAATAGCTACAGTAAATCAGAAATTCGCTGATACAAAAGTAGCCACAGTAAATCAAAAGTTTACTAATGCAAAAGTTTATGCCATAGTAAAACAGAAGCTTACTAAGAGATAGCACATGCCATGATAAACTTGAAGTTTTCATCTGCCATTTTTATTTTTTATTTTTTATTTTAGAGATTGAAAATCTTCATGTTTCCACAATTATAGGGGGTAAAAATAATATGTATGTGAAAAGTAACCCGCCTTATTCTTCAATTTGTACTATATCATGTATCACAGTAAACCGAAAGTTTACTAATGCAAAAACAGTCACAGTAAATCAGAAGTTTTACTGAGGCAAAAGTAGCTACAGTAAATCAAAAACTCGCTAATACAAAAGTAGCCACAGTAAATCAGAAGTTTACTAATGCAAAAGTTTATGTCATAGTAAATCAGAAGCTTACTAAGATATAGCACATGCCATGATAAACTTGAAGTTTTCATTTGCCATTTTTAAATGAGCTATTTGAGATTTCAGATAAGCATATACTCAAGAACTAGAAGATTCTTCAGGAATTCTCTTGTGTTGCTTGTTCTCATAATAAATTGATTATACCAGCTAAAGTTGAGACTAAGACCCCTCAATTCTGGAATGTATAAAAGGTGAATATGAGCTCATTCACCTATCATGTGAACCACTTATAGATGCATATATGAGATGGTTACATGTGTGTTTATTGTTAACCTACAGTTTGGCATTTGAAATTGCTTTTCTCAATTAAGAGCATAAATTTCAGATAATGATACCAAGATAGTTCATCTTGATGATGCTGGTTTATATCCAAGCTAGTTTAGCATTGAATACCTCCTGTTAATGGCTAAACTATTGCTTATGAGAACAAAGTCTCATGTGTTGGTCTAAGATTTTCTAAATTGCATACAACAACACTTGTATGCATCAGACCAACACAATAAGATAAGTCCTCCCCTCACAATTGGTTTAGGATCAGAAGCCAAATATTTTTTCTATCTAATAACTTTTGATGTGTGACATATGATTAATTTCTCTACCACAATTCACAAAGATAAGTTTCCCAAAGAAGATTGGGGATATGTTTTAGTTTTTCTAACATTTGAGGGATGGAATAAACAACTGAAAAATATGCTATATGAATCGAATTATCATTAATATGATCCTCATGTAGAAGATAATTCAAGTCAAATGCCAGAAGCATTTGCTGATCCAAAATTAAATATCATATTTTAGCTGCAAATGCTCCTATTAAAATTAAAGTCCCTGAAGGATAAAGTTTACTGCACGCATGAAGCATAATATATCGGTCAGTTCCAAAGGTAACAATCCTTGAAAAATAATAGGAGCAAATGATCAAAATGATCATATTGAGGAGAAAATGAGCTCTATAAGAGCCCACGACATAACATTTCATGAAACTCCAGAAGAAGTTCAGGTACCTAAAAATTAAGGACATGATGAGATATCATTAAGTTATGTTGCTTAGGAACCGGTACAAAATGATCGTCAAGGATATATGTGATACAATATAGTTCACAATATTGTAAAAGATTGTGAGGATCGGAACTATAGTCCATACGCCTGAAGATATCATGCCATCTAAATGCAAGTCATAACCTATATAACTCATTTGATTAAGTATATATAAAGATCCCTGAGGGATTTAAAATGCCTGAAGCATATAGTTCAATGTATCGTGAAATGTACTCAATCAGATTACAAAGATCTTTGTAGGGTTTAAATCAATCTGGGCGCATGTGATATAATCGCCTTAATGCATATTGCTGAAAGAAGGTTACATAAATGATATTATTTGTCCATGTATTTTTATAAAAAAAACATGGCATCAGAATTTGTTATACTTGCTGTTTTTGTTGATGACATAAATCTTGTTGGAACTCCGATGAGCTCCAAAAGGCAATTGAATATCTTAAGAAAGAATTTGAGATGAAAGACCTTGGAAAAATAAAAAAATTTCTTGGTCTGCAAATTGAATATTTAGCAGACGAGATCTTTATCCATCAATCCTATATAGAAAGGGTCTTTAAACGCTTTTACATGGACAAAGCGCACCCATTAAGTACACCAATGGGTGTTCGATCACTTGAAGTGAATAAGGATCCGTTCCGACCTCCAGAAAAGGATGAGGAACTCCTAGGTCCTGAAATACTCTGTTGGTGCACTTATGTATATTGGTAATGCTAATAAAGGTGGTGCGGATCGTATTGGTTGTGCAGATGCAGGTTATTTATCCGATCCCCTATAAAGCTCGATCTCAAATCGGGTATGTGTTTACATGTGGAGATACTGTCATATCATGGCACTTCACAAAGTAATCTATTGCTGCTACTTCTTCAAATAATGCCGATATAATAGTTATTCATGAAGCAAGTAAGGAATGTGTATGGTTGAGATCAGTGATTCATTTTTTTCGAGAAAAATGTGTGTTGGAATGTGATAAAAAAAATCACATTATTATGTGAAGACAATAATGCATGCATAGCCCAATTGAAGGGAGGATTCATAAAAGGAGATTAAACAAAATACACTTTACCAAAGTTATTCTTCACACGTAATCTCGAGAACAGTAGTAATATCATTGTGCAGCAAATCCATTCAAGTGACAATCCAACAGATTTATTCACTAAATCTTTACCAAATTCCACTTTTGGGAAGATAGTATACAAGATTGGAACGCGAAGACTCAATGTTTGAGTTTTCATCAGGGGGAGTAAAATACACGCTGTACTCTTTTTCCCTTACTAAGGTTTTTCCCACAGAGTTTTCCTTGTAAGGTTTTTAATGAGGCAGCTAGCAATGCGTATTACTAGATATGTGTACTCTTTTTCCTTCACTAGAATTTTTTTCTACGGGGTTTTTCCTAGTAAGGTTTTAATGGGGCACATTATCTTTTAATGAATATCAAAGGGGGAATGTTATAAATATATTATATTATGGATATCCATTTAGTACTTTGTTGTAAATAAGCTTTCTGAAGAAGCTTATCCATATTGTACTCCGCCGTAAATATGTTTATATATTTAGTACTCTATTAGAAATAAGCCTCCTGAAGAAGCTTATCATTTTGTCACTCCGTTATAGATAATTATTACTCCTGTAGAAGATTATCTATAACTGGTTCAATAACAACTTACAAGAAGCTTACATAGCAGCTTGCAGTAGGAGCTTACAAGCAGCTTATACAACAGCTTGCAGTAGGAGCTTGCAAGCATCTTACACAGCAGCTTGCAGTAGCAGCTTACACAGCAGCTTGCAGTAGCAGCTTACACAGTAGCTTCCATTCTTCTATAAATAGAAGAGATTTCAGTTTATTATGTACATGAGTTTGAGGTTGAATAATATATCAATCTCTCTCTATATTTGTCTTCGACTTATTTACTTTACAGTTTTTATTTTATAACATGAGAGCCTTTATTACAATCTTCACATTCTTTCCATACAACAATTATGTCACGACCCAGTTTCTCATATAGGCCGTGATGCCACCCAACGTTGCCCCTAGGCAAGCCAACGGTGAAATAATCATGTAATTGCTCTTTTTAATAAAATTTTCAAGTTGTTGAATTCCATTTATTAAGAAAATGAGGAGTAAAAAAATTTAATAAAGTAAAATGAAGGATAATGAGTGAGCAAATACGGTGACATAAATACTCCAAAACCGTAAAGTCTACCACAAGTGTATGAGCAACTACTAGAATATACAAAACTCTAACTACTTTCTGAAGTAAAAGTAGACGGAAAATAGATGCAAAAGAGAGACTCCAAAAGTTGCAGAACGGCTCAGGAAGCAGGCCTCGGGGTAACTAGGGTGCGCGCTGATATGACCGCCAAATGTACTTGCCTCAGATCCTGCACAATTAGTGCAGAAGTGTAGCATGAGTACATAAACAACATGTACCCAGTAAGTATCTAGTCTAACCTCTAAGTAGTAGCGACGAGGGGTCGACATCGACACTTATTATGGGCTAACAATAAAATACATGAATTCTAATTAAGCATGGGTTATGTAAATAATAAATATAACTCAATAATAAGCAGTGAATAATAGTTCCTTCAATAATAATAAATCCCAAGTCAAATTCTATCATTAAATAATTATAACCGCTCAAGCCATAAAATAATATCAAGTACAATTAGGCTCCGAGTATTATCACGCACGATTTACGCCGAGGTCGTATTGCCCGATCCAGAATAATGTGTACACTATCGAGGGTCGAGTGGCACAAATCATAGATGCATCTATTCTACTGCCGAGGGTTTCAACCTGCTCCGCGCTTTCTGCATCTTGTCCTCAAAAGGGGCCATACCCACCTTGTCGCGAATAACCTCATTTTTTATCCTATCTAACCTGGTGTGATCGCACATCCATCTCAACATCCTCATCTCTGCTACCTTCATCTTCTGGACATGAACGATCTTGACTGGCCAACACTCATCCCCATACAACATCATTGGTCTGACCACCACTCTATAGAACTTACTCTTAAGTTTCGGTGGCACCTTCTTGTCACATAAAACACCGAAAGCGAGTCTCTATTTCATCCATCCCGCCCCAATACGATGTGTGACATCTTCATCAATCTCCCTAGCCCCCTGAATAATAGACCCAAGGTACTTAAAACTCCCTCTCCTAGGGATGACCTGTGACTCCAGCCTCACTTCCCCTTACCCTCCTTGCGTCTTGCCACTAAACTTACACTCCAATTATTCTATTTTGGTCCTGCTCAACATGAAACCTTTAGATTCCAGGGTCTGCCTCTATACCTCTAATTGCGCGTTCACACCGTCTCACGTCTCGTCAATCAATACAATATTATCTGTAAATAGCATGCACTTTGGCACCTCCCCTTGGAGGTGGCACGTCAGTACATCCATCACCAGAGCAAACAAAAAAGAGCTGAGTGCCGATCCCTGATGCAACCCCATCATTTTTTTTTTTGAGGCAAATAGATTTTCATATATATATATATAAAAAAAAAAAAAAGTACACAAGTGGAGGGGGACATAAACCTGACCTCCATATAGCAAAAAGTGTACATTTGATGATCAAGTGCATCCGAGTACCAGTTAGACCTATAGGGATGTTATGACTTTCTATCTTATCGATAGTCCGTCATATTTACAAAAACGATGGGTAGTGAGTCTAGAGTTGAGGTTTTTACAAAATGTTCCGAATATAAAATATGTGACTACTTCTAACTGTACTAATATAGCAAAGAAACTATCTATTACAAAAATGTATCAACACCAACTTTCAACTTGTGAAGGCTTGCACATTCCCCGCCAACTACAAAACATAGATGTAGCACCTCTATTGCTCTCACCAGTTGCCAAGTTTTGCATTCAAATGGATTGGCAAACGAGAATCTCCAGTGTCCTTCACATTACATCGTTGGTTGTGAACTGAAAAAATGATCAGTCGATCTTGAATTTCCTTCTGTCGATTGGCAAAATCAGTGATGGTCTTCTGCCAGTTTTGAACCTTAAACTTTTTATCATTTGAATCACTTCACTGTAAATGTGGGTTACTGTCTTTAATTCGACAGTACTTTGACGTCAATCAGCTCTCAGTTGCCATCGTCGATCAGCTCTTCTGATGTTAAAGCAGTTCTCTGAAAGTTCGCAACACAGCAGATAAAGAAAATGAGTCAGTTTCATATATGTTCTCTGCTGCTTCTGTTTAATTCCATTGACTTTGAAGCTTATTTCCAGTGTTGTCTTTGAGATGTTATCATCGATTTGAAATGGATCAATCCTCTGTTCAAACACAATATCGATCATCACCAGTTTGGATACTCCTTCAGTCCATTTCGACTGTTTTTCATTTGCCATGCTTTGTCGAGGTTTGGTATCATTTGATCTGGCGATGTAGTAGTATCCCAATTCCCCACAGTACATTCGTCATATAGAATTATTACACTTCCAGAATGAGCATGTGAACATGCTAATACCACTGGAAAGTGTTCTAATTCTATATGAAGTTGTCTGCCTATAGGCCACTTTCCAGCATTAAACATTATGACTTCTCTTTGCTTTGGTGTTTGTTGTTTGTCCATTCTTCTTGCTGCACCTGGTAGTTCATTAACAATATTGAGATGTATGATTCCTGCAAAAGAACGAAATAAGTTAGTGAAAACAGGGGGCCTCGACAGTGTTGTCCTTCTCGACCTTAACCTTGAGATCTGTCCTCTTTCCTTTCCATTTGACAATTTGTAATCATCACCAATTTCAATTGTTCTTCAGTCAACTTGAACTGATCTTCAGTTGCAATAGGAACTGCATTGTCGATGCTTGGTAATAATTGATCTCTCCCTTCAGTACAATCTTCAAATAGCATTAGTGCATTTCCAGAATGAGCATGTGGACATGCTAATACCACTGGTGAATGTGCTAATACTATGTGAAATTGTCTGCCTATAGGCCACCTTCCAGTTTCTTTTTGCAATTCTTCCTGTTGCGATTGTCCTTCAGTTATTTGACAACTACCATCAGTCTTGAGTGCATATATTCCTTTGTGGTCGATCATATTTCGAGTTGAAATATCGATAGTATATGCATTGACCTTCAGCTTCCAAAATCGAAATTGCAAACTTCGAACTCGACCAGATTTCGAGCTTGAATAACTCCACTGTCCTTCAGTTCCAGTAGGAATTGACTTATCGAAGCTTAGACAAGTAGCAGCTGCATCGTCAAAACTTAATGACAATTGATCTAGCACTATTGTAGTACCATACTTTCTGCAAAAGGAAAGAAAGAAGAAGCAGAAGTAGAAGAAGAAGAAGAAGAAAGAAAGCATCATGTTAATGAGGAGAGAAAACACTGTGTTGCCCTTCCTCATTACAATGTTGCTTCTGTTGTGTGCTTCCCAAATGATCAGCACAGTCGAACCACCAAATTTTTCAATTCCATAATGATAGACCAGTCTTGTTTTCCATTCCAGTTGCAATCTTCACCAAATTGGATTGTCCTTCTGTCCATTTCAATTGTTTTCCAGCTGCATTGGAAGCTGCATTGTTGAAGTTTAGTAACGATAGATCTGTTGGTGTAAAGAAATGGTCCAGTGTCCTATACTACATTGTCATAGAGTGTTATCACATCTCCAGAATGAACATGTGTACATGTTGATACCACTGGAAGATGCTCTAACATTCTATGAATTACTCTGCACATAGGCCATTTCTCAACTAATCTGGAGGTCTTCTTCTGACAGTTTTGAACCTTAGATTTGGCATCTGCTGTTTATCGAGGTTGATGAGCGTCCTTGCCTCGCTTGGTAATTCATTAAATGAGTTGAATTGTATCGTACCTGCAAAATTAAACACCATGTTAGCTAAAAGGTCCGCAACTGTGTTGCCCTCTCTCATTACATGTTGCACAATGACATTCCCATTGTTCATCATTTCTCTGATTTTCTTCACATCCGAGCTAATCGACCAAGGTGTATCCCAATCACCATTTACAACCTTGTACAAAAGCAATGAATCTGTTTCTAGAATCAATGGATGTAATTCATTGTCCAGACAGTATTGCAGTCCATGGAGCATTCCTTTTGCTTTAGCAACCATGTTACTAGTGGGTCCTATGTATACTGCTTGAGCATACACAAAATCACCCT
>MCJB01038678.1:35660-59346 GCA_002018475.1 Nicotiana obtusifolia
CCCAAGTGATAATAGCAGGTGCTGCTTGCAACAAAGGTCGCAATTTTGCGCAACATTTAAAATTCCAGCAGGCTCTTATCATTTGCTTCAGTTGTATTAAGTTCTCTGTTATTCCTGCTGCCTTCATGAACATTGTCCAAACCTTTTCAGCTGTGGGGCTTGATACAAAGATATGGTGAGTTGTCTCTTGTTGAGGTTGTTGACAACACCAACATCGAGACGTAATAATATATCCCTGTCTCCTCCACATGTCATCTGTAGGTATTTTGTTCCTCCACAACCTCCAGAGAAAGAAAGAAATCTTAAAAGGCAGTCCCTTGGTCCAGATTAGTTCAAATTCTTTGTTTTGGTTTGCTCGATGTCTCAAGATTTGCCAAGCAGAAGTCACTGAGAATCTACCAGATGGAGTTGGCATCCAGTAAGGTCTGTCCCATCCTCTCTCATCTTCATGAACCTCCACATTCTCCTTCACATGTGTTGCTATTTCTTCTGGAAATACCTGGTGCAGCAGTTGAATATTCCACATTCCTTGTTGTCGCAGTTCACTAACATCTTGATATTCTTCTTGTATGTTGAACTCCTCTGGAACAATATGGTACAATGGCCCCAGTCCTGTATCTAGGGTTTGGGTTATGGGAATAAAAAAGAATGTGCGATTTATTATGGGCCATTGATCATTTGAGATCAATGACCGAGATTAAAGGGCGCTAGGGTCGGGTCACAAATGGGAAGGCTTATTGGGTTGCTTGGTTTTGGGGTTTTGGGGGTCAATTGGGGTTGGGCTCATTTGTTTGGACCTTAATTGGTCCAAAAATTAGGTATAACTTGGGCCAGATTTTAAAATAATGAAATAAAGAGAAAAATAAATTAATAAAATAGCTAAATAAGTATAAAAATATTATTTAAACAAATAAGTATTTACAAATAATAGCTGAAGGTTGTAAATATATAAAAAGTTATTTTGATCCTAAATAAAATAGCAAAATGCAATTAGTTCTAAAATATAGGCTATTATTGCAAAAAATATAAATAGATCAAAAATACAAATATAATTACATGTACTGAGGTAAAAAAAATATTATAAAACATATATATGGATAAATATAAATTTGGATGATTAAGTCATCACATGGTAATTTGAAAAGGGTAATTAATAAACATTTAAACAATTTAAATGCAAGAAAATCAATTTTAAAGTCTTTAAAAGTTATGGAAAAATTACAGGAAATACTTATATAGCCCCAATAAATTGGATAATTGTGAAAAATAATATTTTAAAAGTATATATAATATTTATAAAATATGAGGGCAAAATTGGGTATCAACAGTCACGCCATCTATCGTTGGGATGAGTTACCCGGTTCACACAACAACCACCTTTTGAAAGAACCGTGGCATCAAGAAAACCAAATGCTTATTATCCACTTGAACATAAAAAGAAGCTACTAAATCAAGCAAAGAAGCTACTAACTCAAACTAAGACCTAACAAAGGAACAAAACTAAAAAAGCTAATGAACAAAATTACTGAATACACATAATGAGAGAAAAAGAGAATATATACAGGAAAAGAAAGAAAAAGAAAATGACATCAAGTTATTACAGGTCAAATATCTCAGAATTTACCAAATATCGTCAAAATAAACTCCACCCCCTGAATAAAAGATAAGCATAACAAAATAAGAGTAAAAGAGGGAAAAGAGTGAAGAAAACTCCCTATGGCTCCTTGGACATCTCTCTGTCCCCAGTAGTGTCACCGCCCTCAGTCTTATCTAACTGAATTTCATCATCTTCGACTCTGGGTATGATTGGGTTGGTGAACATCTGACGCATTGCCTCGGCAATGTCGGCAGCAGAGTCTGGCTCCTCAGACTGGCCAGCTAGTGCCACCGGTGCCGATGGTGCTGCAGGATCTGCGTCTGAAGGGTGTGCGTCGATCAACATGTCAAAAGGGATATCTCCGGCTGTAACAAGCTTGGTCACCTGCCTCTAGAGCTTGTCCGCTGACTTTTTACTGGCCTGGGACTTTCTCATCTTCTTTACTTCTTTTCCCATCTCTTCGATCACTAACCCGTGCTGTACCAAGGTAGCCATGATGGTGTTCTGGTTCTATAGGATCTTCTTCAATGTCTCCTTAACTGTCGGGGGAAACTGAGGTGCCTGAACAGTAGACTACGCTGCAACAGCACTGGATAAATCAAACAGCTTTGCAGTTGTTGTCTACATCCCGTTGTTAAAAACTAGAGCAGTAGGCATGGGCACCGGCTTCATAGCTGAAGTGGAAACTGTGGCAGGAGCTACAGAAGGAGTTGTTGATGATAGTGGAGGAATAGACGCGGCACTAGAGGAAGGTTTGGCCGAAGTAGATGGGACATCAACTGCCTCTGCAACTACCACAGTTGGCTCATCAGGCTAGCCTATGGTGGTAAACGGCTAACCTTTTCTCTTCGGGTTGTTTAATTCCATAAGTGAGTACCATGAGAAAGGCTTCTTTGTCCTCACCTTTGTATCAAAATTCTTTGGTTCTACCCCCGCATCCGTAAGATACTCTGTAATGGTGTTGGGGTACGGGTAGGAAGAGTCACCCTGTCGGGTGATCACTGAGATGTTGGCCGACATCACGGCACCCACATTGATAGGGTTTCCGGCCATAATAGAGGCAACTAATACTGCTCGAGGAATCAGAAAATGATTTTGACTCGAGTCCAGTCTGCTGCAGACAAATGATTGCCTCCCTTTTGCTTCAAAGCTCAATGTGTTCCGGTGGATAGGAACCCCAGCGGTGATCCATAGGGGTGGTAGTCCTGGTGCAACTAGAATTTCCGCTAACCAAGGGAGAAATACATCCCTAAGTGCACACTTTTCCAGGTATTCTTTTGGCTCGACATCATCAAAGTCCAAGAATGTGTTCAGTGTGCACCGATCAAATCGCACTTTGAGGTTTCGCACTTTTGTCACCTTTGTCCCCATTTTGATATGCGCCATATTGGCGTAGAATTCCCAGAAAAGGTATTCCTTAGCATCCATCACGCTCTAGGTAAACCACATCAACCCTTTGCGTTCTCTAAACTGCCTCAGCACGGCCGAGTTGTACCTCTCTAGATCTGTCAGTAAGAACTTTTGCTCAAGTGTTAGCGACCTCGCTGGCCACCAAGTGCGAAAACTAATGAAAGCTGCTAGGCTGACGAATCGATCCTCACAAACCTCATTCTTCTTTGTTCTTTCAATCCCAGCAGTTGTGTCATCTCCCCATCTACCATCATAAGGTATGTCCTGAATGGGTGTATCCTGTGTCATAGCAACAGGTGCTGCTGAAGGCTCAGAAGCCTTACTAGCACTTTTCGAACCCTCGGAAGTAATGTGGGATGAGGACGGCTCGTTTCTTAGTTGAAATCTCCCTGACGATCTAGAATGTACTTCTGGTTGTTCCTGAACAAAGGCTGAGTTGCCCTCTGATACGTCCCTAAACGGGGGGTATGAACTCGTCTTGGAGAGATCTGCGACTCTCCCTCTCCGGACTGTTGTCTTTTTTCTGATTTCTTGTTGTTAGGCACTAGGTAAAGCTCTCTTGTCTCGTCCCCAAGAAGGTTCTCCCTTCCCTTTGAAAGTATCGCATCTGCCTCTAGATCGAACCATTGTCTGTATCAAGAAAAGGCGATTATTAGTTGCATTGCAATGTTAAATAGGAGATAGGCAAGAATACACCAGAAAACACAATGGAGGTCACACACATTATATGCTTGCATGGTAAGGATATGCGGTCCGCACAATTTTATTGTGTCCGCAAAAGTGAAGTGCAGTCCGCAGAATGTCACTTGCGGCCACATCGCAGTAACCCAAAATATGCCAACTCTCTGATGAAAGAGAATTGGCTAATGTGCAGCCGCAACATAATTTTTGCGGTCCGCACAATTTGACCTGTGGCTACACATTTGATTCACAAAATGTAGACTCTCTGAAGACAGTGAAAGGTCTGTTCTGTGGCTTGCAGTTTGCACAATTTTGTTGCGGCCGCAGACCCATTCTTAACTAAAGCTACCCCAGAGTTAACTTCTGTGGACCGCATAATTTCAGGTACGGCCGCAGAATTCAAAATATACAAACAGTCCAGTTATTTCAATCTAGGGTTTGCAATATTTTTGTGCAAAATTTGACATGGTAACAGCATAAAGGCATGAAAATACATTAACCCGGTCCCCATATAACATGTACCAGTTAACCCACTACTGATTTAACCCCACATGTATGTACAATTGAATTTTATTGACAAACGGCCTAAAATTGACTAAAAATATACAAATTAAAAGAAAAAGATTAACAAGACTTTAAAGCATACCAAATGAATGAGTGTGATGAGTGATTTATCAAAGATGTTGTATGAGTGCACAGGTAGATTCAGCAAGAAACTTCAAAAAATTATTGTGATTTTGCTCAGAGAGGAAAAAACATAACAGTAGTCCTTAGCCTTCTATTTATAGTACTTGGTTTTTTCAAGGGCAAGAGAGGTGAGTGCAGCCGCACAATATCATGTGTGGTCCGCACTCTGTTACATGAGGCTTCAATTGTGGTTCTCCATCTGCGGTCCGCAAAAACTCTACGTGCGGCCTCAGATTTCTTGTTGCGGCCGCAAATTTCCTCTTGTGATCGCACATTGACCTTTTCTCAAACAAACTAAATTCAGAGAGTTTGAATTTTAGCACCCTTCCTTTGTGCGGTCCGCAAGACAATTGTGCAGACGCAATGTTCTTTTTGCCACAGCAGTCCAAATTGTGCGGTATGCACAAATCAATTGTGGTTTGCACTTCTTTCAATACTTAGCCTCATTTTTGTCCACAATCCCTGTAAGTCACACTCAGCCCTGTAACACACTTCAAATCAAGTTAGCATAAAAAATAACACCTAATGAAAGAAGAAAAATAGACGAAAGGAATAGAAACATGGGTTTCCTCCTAAGAAGAGCCTGATTTAATGTTGCGGCGCGACGTAGAATACCATCAATTGAAATGAATAACTGCCACGACATGGTCATCTCCAACATTTCCCAAATAGTGGTTCACCCGGTGACCATTGACTCGAAATACCTCATTGTTTTTGTTCTTCAACTCCAATGCACCAAAAGGCGTCACACCCACAATTTCATAAGGACCACTCCGTTTGGCTTTAACTTCTCGAGAAAGATCCTCGACCTTGAGTTAAACAACAACACAAGGTCACCCACCTTGAACTCTTTGATCCAAATGTATTTGTCATGAAGATATTTCATTTTTTCTTTGTACAAGGACGAACTTGCATAAGCATGGTACTGGAACTGATCAAATTCATTCAAATGTGCAATCCTTAAGTTAGCGGCTATATCCCAATCAAGATTCAACTTCTTTAGAGCCCACATTGCCTTGTGCTCAAGCTCAACCGGAAGATGACAAGCTTTTACGAACACCAACCCGTATGACGACATTCCGATAGGTATTTTGTAAGCTGTCCGATAAGCCCATAATGCATCATAAAGCTTTTTGGACCAATCCGTCCGATTAGCATTCACTATTTTGGACAAAATACTCTTTATCTCCCGGTTGGAGACTTCCACTTGACCGCTAGCTTGTGGATGATAGGGAGTTGTGACTTTATGAGTAACACCACACTTGATAAGTAAAGTGTCGAAAGCCTTGTTGCAAAAATGTGACCTCGCATCGCTTATAATGGCCCGCGGAGTACCAAACCTTGTGAAAATATTCTTCTTCAAGAACGCCACCACACTTCTCGCTTCATTGTTGGGTAGAGCAATGGCCTCCACCCATTTGGGCACATAATCCACCGCGACCAAGATGTAGGTGTTTCCACAAGAACTAAGAAAAGGACCCATGAAGTCAATACCCCACACATAAAAAATATCAATCTCCAAAATGGTGGTGAGGGGCATTTCATTATTCTTTGAGATTCCACCAGCCCTTCGACATTCATCACATTTAACTAATTCACTTGCATCCTTATAAAGAGTGGGCCAATAGAAACCACAACTAAGTACTTTGGTTGTCGTTCTCGCTCCACCATGATGACCACCATATGGCGAATAATGACAAGCCCCAAGAATTTCACCTTGCTCTTCTTCCGGTACACATATTCTAATCACCCCATCCGTACAAATTCAGAAAAGGTATGGTTCATCCCAATAATAATCTTGACAATCCCATTTTGAGCTTCTTTCTTTGGTTTGAAGAGAACTCATCCGGGATGATTCCACAAACAAGGAAATTTGCTAGATCCGCAAACTATGGAACCTCTTTCATTGAAATAGCCAAGATTTACTCATCGGGGAAGGGGTCATTGATTTCAAGGCCATCATGCGGCCTCCCCTCCTCCTCCAAACGAGACAAGTGGTCCACCACTTGATTTTCACTCTCTTTTCTATCTTGGATGTCAATATCAAACTCTTGCAATAAAGGCACCCATCTCATAAACCGAGCTTTGGAATCTTTCTTGCTCATAATATAATGAAGTGCCACATGATCCGTATGGACAATGACCTTTGCATCTATCAAGTACGGGCTGAACTTCTCAATTGCAAACACAATGGCAAGGAGCTCTTTCTCCGTAATGGTGTAGTTAACTTGGGAACCATTCATGGTCCTAGTATAGTAGACCAGATAAAAAATCTTGTTGATGTGTTTCCCTAAAACAGCCCCAACCGCTATGTCACTTGCATCACACGAGAGTTCAAAAGGGACACTCCAATTTGGAGCGGTGATGATAGGAGTAGTTGTCAACTTGAACTTTAACAATTTCAAGGCTCTCATGCAATCATCATTGAAGTTAAACTTAGCATCTTTCTCAAGAAGCTTGCACAACGGGTTCACCACCTTAGAGAATTCTTTGATGAAACACAGATAAAACTCTGCGTGGCCTAAGAAACTCCGCACACCCTTCACTAAAGTTGGAGGTGGAAGTTTAGAAATCACCTCAATCTTTGCCTTGTCAACTTCAATTCCATTCTTTGATATTTTGTGGCCAAGGACAATGTTTTCCTCGACCATGAAATGACACTTCTCCCAATTGAGCACCAAATTTGTTTCTTCACATCTTGCCAACACTTTATCTAAATTTTCAAGACAATCATCAAAAGAATCTCCAACTACCGAGAAGTCATCCATAAAAACTTCAAGGTAGTCCTCCACCATGTCCGTGAAGATAGCTATCATACACCTTTGAAAAGCCGCTAGTGCATTGCACAAACCAAATGGCATCCGCTTGAAGGCGAAAGTACCATACATGTAAAGGTTATTTTCTCTTGATCCTCCAGAGCAATAAGGATTTGGTTGTATCCCGAACACTCATCAAGAAAGCAATAGAAAGCACGACCAGCCAATCTATCAAGCATTTGATCTAAGAAAGGAAGTGGGAAATGATCCTTCCTTGTGACTGTGTTGAGCTTGCGATAGTCCATACACACTCTCCAACCGGTCACCGTTCTTGTAGGAATCAACTCATTCTTGTCATTGGTGACCACCGTCATGCCACCCTTCTTCAGGACACATTGAACCGGAGAAGTCCACGTACTATTGGAAATGGGGTAGACAACCCCGGCACCCAACCACTTGATAATCTCCTTTTTAACAACTTCTTTCATAGGCTCATTGAGTCTCCTTTGATCTGCACTAGATGGTTTGGCGCCTTCCTCCAAGTTGATCTTATGCATACAAAATTCGGGGCTTATCCCCCGAATATCCGTCAATGTCCACCCAATAGCCTTCTTCCTCTTATGTAGCACCGCCAATGTAGAATCTACCTGCACGTTAGTCAAACAAGAGGAAAGAATAACCGGTCAAGTAGAAAAAGGGCCAAGAAATTTATACCAAAGATGTGGAGGCAATGGCTTCAACTCCAAGGTAGGAGGCTCTTCAATGGAACGCTTTGTAGGAGGAGTTGTCTATTTTCAAGATTTGGTGCATAATTGTACGACCCCATTCCTTGAAAAGAGTTCACATATTCCATGAAGCCATCCATATCGTCATCATCAAAGTTGAGCAAGACGGCCTCCAACATGTCACCAACATTGATTGTGGCACTTGCGTCATCAATAATAACATCGGTCACCAAGTCCACAAAAGAACACACCTCGTTATTATTTGGTTTCCGCATGGACTTACACACATGGAATACCACTTTTTCATCACCCACCTTGAAAGTGAGTTCTCAGGCTTCAACATCACAAAGAGCCTTCCCCGTAGCATGTAAAGGCCTTCCAAGAATAATCAGTACCTCATAATCAACTTCACAATCTTGAATGACAAAATCTGCCGAAAGAATGAATTTATCAACATGAACCAAGACATCTTCAATCACTCCCAAAGGTCTCTTTATGGTACGATCGGCCATTTGCAATCTCATAGAGGTGGGTCTTGGTTGCCCAATTCACAAAGTCTTGAAAACCGAATAGGGCATCAAATTGATATTTTCCCCAAGATCACAAAGAGCTTTAGCAAACTCGGAACTTCCAATTGTACAAGGAATCGTGTTAGCACCGGGATCTTCCAACTTAGGATCCATTGAATGCACAATTGCACTCACTTGATGAGTGACTTTGATAGTTTCAAAATTCATTGACCGCTTCTGTGTCACAAGATCCTTCATAAACTTTACATAACCGGACATTTGTTCCAAAGCTTCAAGTAATGGAACATTGACTGAGAGACTCTTCATCATTTGAATGAATTTATTAAATTGATTCTCGCCATTTTGTTTGGCAAGTCTTTGAGCGTATGCAGGTGGAGGCCTAGGAAATGGTGTCTTAGCCTTTTGCACTATCGATTCCGATATGTCAATAATGTAATCCCTAGAGGGGTTCACATCCTCTTGAGTCTCTTCCACATTATCATCGATATCAATCTGAACTTCATCATTTGATTGCACCACATTGTTCGGGACCTCTTCTTCTTGTACCACTTGCTCATCATCCACAAGTTGCTTTTGACTTGAGGTGGGTGCATTCCCACCTCTTCCACTTCTTGTAGTAACGGCTATGGCATGCCCCATGTTGTTTCCACCCTTTGGGTTGACCACCGTGTCACTTGGTAGTGTCCTCTTAGGACTAAAATTTAGAGCTTGAGAGATTTGCCCCATTTGAACTTCTAAATTGCGGATCGATGTGTTGTGTGAGGCAAGTTGGGCATCGGGAATCAGTATTCTTTTTCATCATTTGCTTGAACATGTTCTCACTACGCCCCATCTCATTGTCTAAAGAACTAGGATCATAGGAAGGTTAAGGACCCAATTTCCTTGATTATTGCCGCTCCAATTTCCTTGATTGTTGTTGTTATGTCAATTCCCTTAATTGTTTCCACCACTCCAATTTCCTTGGTTGTTAGAATTTCAATTGCCTTTATTGTTTTGAGGTCGCCATTATTATTGGTTTGGGCCTTGGAAGTTGTTTCATTGCCCTTGAAAGTTGTTCACTTATTGCAACTCCTTTTCTTGTTCATTGCAAGAATCATCTTGATCAAAACCACTATCCTCTTGCACATAATTTTCCTCGATGTTGCACTTGTGGACCCTTGGTCCTCCTTTTGTTCACCATCATGTTCACTCCCTCCATGGCATTGACTTGCTTAGAATTTTGCACTTGTTGAAGTTGAGCCTTTGCTAATGGATTCATGGTGGTAGTGATTCGGTGATGGCTTGCCTATGGTCATGCAACTCTTTGTGAAGGTGGGTCACATTGGGATCACCTTGTGGAACATTAGCCTGGGATTGTCATGCCGATGATGTTTCTGCCATTTCATCTAAAATCTTACACGCCTCCGCATAAGGCGTAGTCATGAAGTTCCCACCGGCAAGTTGATTCACTACACATTGGTTGGTTGTGTTAATCCCACGATAGAAAGTTTGTTGAATCATATTCTTTGTCATATCGTTGTTGGGACATTCCTTAACCATTGTTCTATAGCATTCCTATATCTCGTTTAGTGGTTCATTTAGCTCTTGCTTGAATGCCAAAATCTCATCCCGAAGTGTAGACATGTGCCCTAGAGAGAAGAACTTAGAAATAAATTTTTCCCCAACTCATCCCAAGTGTGAATGGAATGGTTCAGCAAACATTCCAACCAATCTAAAGCTTTCCCCGTAGAGATAGGAAAAAAGCCTTAGCCTCAATGCATCCCAGAGACGTTTCTTTATTTCCTCCCCAACAAGTGTCCACAAACCCCTGCAAATGTTTGTATGCATTTTTTCTTGGAGCACCGGTGAAGAAACCTCGTTGCTCTAGCAAAGTGAGCATCACATTAGTTATTTGAAAGTTGCTCGCCCTAATATGGGGAGGGAATATTGCACTAGCATATCCTTCATTCGGTAACACCCGATGTGGAGCCGCACGTGGTGGAGGTGGGGGTGGAGCTGGTAAATTGCGGCACTCAGCCTCTTCTATTGGCTTGAGGTTCAGGATGAAACTCATCAATTTGCTCATCCTCGACGTCCACATCCCCCAAAACATTATCTCTGAGCTCATTGTTTGCCATGGTTGTACCTACGATTTCTCAAACAAGTTAGTAACATGGAAGGAAAAGAAGATATTCCAAAAAGACACCCAAATATATAACTAACACTATTTTTAACTCCCCGACAACAGCGCCAAAAATTTATCATGCCCAAAGCACACCTCAATAGAGATATGAAATGGTCATATGCACTAATAGAAACCCAACTAAGAGTCAGGGTCGAATCCATAGGGAGCTAAGATGGGAGTTAGGGGTATATATTTCAATTTGCGTAATTAGATTATCTAGATTGCACTTCCACACAAAGATTTGTTTTCTATTTCTAATTTTACTCTAATGATTGCAAAATAAAGGAAGAAGAGTAGAGAAAATTGTTTTTAAGGTCTTTCCAAATGGATAAAAAGCCTAGGGTTGTGACCATGACCTAGGTGTTTTCCTAATGGGATAAATACTTTAATACTTGTTCTGTTGATTGGGGTGTATTATAGCTATCAACTCTAAAGTACCCATTCAATACCTCTCGGTCAGAGGGTGGTTTTGCCCACTTTATCTTCCTCAAGACCAAATGGGTATCATCCAAAATAGTTGATAAAAGCTCAAGTCGGGTTATTACTATCTCTAGGTTAAACCTTTTAATTGGTTTAATCAATCTCTCAATTGACCCAAATCCTTGTTAACTAAGTTATCCTAGACTAGGTCCCTCTTTCTCAAATAGAGACTAAGTCAAATAAACATGAACAAATGTTTACAGCCATTAATTCTACAAATTAAGCATGAACTAAGCTAAATATCAACACCCAATCATAAACAAGCACTAAATTAGATACCCATAAGGTTTACACACTACGGTAGTGTCGTAACCCTAGCAAATATTTAGCTACTCATAATTGGGTTTGAACAAAATAAAGAAGAAAGACTAATTAAACTCATAATGAAAGCTTAAAATGATTAAATCTATTATAAATACACCAAAACAAATTAAAACGTCCTAAAATAGCAAAGAAAAACGACTACAGTCAGTTCAGAGGTTCAAACTTAACCTAATTTTATGAAACTCTTCTATTTATACAAGGCTGAAAATCTCGGACAAAATACCACTTGGGAGGTTCTGCGGCCGCAAAATTCCATGTGCGGTCCGCATCTTTCTTCATCTGGCAGGAGCTGGAGTTTTGCGGACGCACATTTCTAAACTGCAACCGCAAGACAACTTTTTGGCGGCCCAATGACAAGAACTACGACCGCAAGGCACTAAATCTGATCTTCGACTCTTACCCCAACTTTGCGGCCGCATAATTCATGTGTTGTCCACACTTTGTGTAAATGTCTGGTACATTTTTTCTCTTTGTTTTCGGCCGCAGATGGAATTATGTGGTCCGCAATTTCTTCTGCGGATGGAGAATTCCTTCTACCGATCGCACATTTGTGTTTTCGCGGCCTGTATTGCCTTGTTCTTCGGACTACTCCATTTTGAGTCGGGTTTTATCTCAGGAGACCAACTTTCAGCATTCCTGCAATTTTCTATAATTTAATTAGTTTCGGGAACACAATAAAATGCTTTTAAACTAAAACTAAAGCTAAAAGGCGCTAATAAGCAGTCAACATCCCTACTTATCAGTGCCTATAGTATGAGTATCAACGACCAGGTGGATTGCTTCAGAGGCTAGAGATCCCAGAGTGGAAATGGTAGCGGGTTACTATGGATTTTTTTGTTGGGCTCCCACGGACTCAAAGTAAGTTCGATGCAGTATGGGTGATGGTGGATAGTTTGACCAAGTCGGCCCATTTCATTCCAGTGGCAGTTATATATTCTTCAGAGCGGTTAGCTGAGATCTACATCCGAGAGATCGTCCGTCTTCACAGTGTGCTCATGTCTATCATTTCTGATCGAGGTACGCAGTTTACCTCACACTTCTAGAGGGTCATGCAGCATGAGTTAGGCACGCAGGTTGAGTTGAGTACAGCATTTTATCCCCAAACAGACGGACAGTCCGAGCGCACTATTCAGGTATTGGAGGATATGCTTCGCGTATGTGTTATGGATTTTGGGGATTAGTTTTTGCCGCTCGCGGAGTTTTCCTACAACAACAGCTACCAGTCTAGCATTCAGATGACTCCTTATGAGGCATTATATGGGAGGCAATGTCGTTCGCCAGTTGGATGGTTCGAGCTGGGGGAGGCTTGGTTGCTGAGTAAAAATTTAGTACAGGATGTCTTGGATAAGGTCAAGATTATTCAGGATTGACTTTTCACCACTCAGTCTAGGCAGAAGAGTTATGTCGACCGTAGAGTTCGTCACATTGCATTCATGGTTGGGGAGCGGGTCTTGCTCCGGGTTTCATCCATGAAGGGTGTTATGAGGTTCAGAAAGAAGAGCAAGATGAGCCCTAGGTATATTGGACCTTTTGAGATTCTTGAGAGAATTAGAGAGGTGGCCTACAAACTCGTACTGCCACCTAGTTTATCAGCAGTCCATCCAGTGTTCCATGTGTCCATGCTCCGGAAGTATCACGGTGATCCGTCCCATGTGTTAGATTTTAGCTCAGTCCAATTAGACAAGGACTTATGAGGAGGAGCCAGTAGCTATTCTAGCCCAGCAGGTCCGACAGTTTAGGTTTAAGAGTTATCCTTAAGTTCGAGTGTAGTGGAGAGGTCAGACGATCTAGGCAGCCACGTGGGAGTCCGAGTCGGACATGCGGAGTAGATATCCACACATTTTCATCAGTCCAGGTACTTTTCTATGTCTGTTCGAGGAGGAACGTTTGTTTTAGAGGTGGAGAATGTGATGACCCGATAGGTCATTTATAGTTCTAACCCTCAATTTTGTGTTTTGAAACCTCGATTAGCTCCATCTAGGCTTCCTCGATTTGCGTATACAGTCCATTTTTTTCCTAGAAGGTTTTTATGTGAAACATTGACGAAATGTGAAATCGTGCTTTAAAACTCATTTGAGCTGACTTTGGTCAACGTTTTGAGCAAACGGACTCAAACCAGTATTTTGAAAGTCCCAATGGGTCCGTATCATGATTTGGGACTTGGGCGTATGCCCGGAATCAAATTTGAAATCCCTAGCTTGAATTATCAGAATTTGTTGAAAACTAGAAGTTTAAAAGGTTTAAAGAAATCTCAAGTTTGACCGTAGTTTAACTTTGTTGCTACCGGGTTGGAATCTTGGTTCCAAAACTTGGTATAAGTTCATTATTATGACTTGTTTGCAAAAAGTGGTGTAAAATAGAGTTGATTTGACGTGATTCAGACGTCCGGTTGTAAAACTGAAAGTTCTTAAGTTTCTTTGAAAATATAATTTTGGTGTATTGATCGTGCAAGAAAGTTCTTATGATGTTATTGGACTTGTGTGCATGTTTGGTTTGGAGCCTCGAGGGCTCGGGTGAATTTCGGACGCATTGCAGAGTGTTCTGATAGAGTTCAACACTGCTGATTTTTGTGCAAAAGCTTCAGGTCTCGCAATTGCGAGAAATGGGTCGCAATTGTGAAGTTGGTTTAGGCCTCTTAAGGTCGCATTTGTGAAATCGCATTTGCGAAGGGGGGTTGGCCAAGATTTCTCACATTTGCAATCAACCAGGTCGCATTTGCGAGTTCCACAGTTCGCATTTGCGAAGAAACCATCACAAATGCGATGATATCAGAGATGTGGGTTTCTTTGCATTTGAGAAGCAATTCTCACATTTGCGGGGTTCGCAATTGCGAATCACAGGTCACAAATGCGACATCTGCGACTAGAAAAATAGCTGAGGGACGGGATTTTTGAGTTATTTTCTCATTTTTGAACCCCTAGGCTCAGTAGGAGACGACTTGGAGAGGGAATTGTCACCTACAAACTTTGGGTAAATGATCCTAATCTATTTCTAATCATATTTTATCAACGTATCTTAGATTTTTACATCAAAATCACGTGAATCAAAGTAGAAATTTATGAAACATTGTAAAGTTTTTGAAAAATAAGAAATTGAGTTTTGAGAGTCGATTTGGACTCAGATTTTGAAACTAATTATATATATGAACTCGTTGGATCATGGGTAGACGGAATCTACCATTGGGCCTGAGTTTTGACCCAGCAAGCCCCGAGTTGACTTTTGTTGACTTTTTGGAAACAGTGTAAAAATCTTAACTTTATCTATTGCAATTGAATTCCCTAGCATTGTTAGATTTGAGCCCTGTGGAGGCGGAATTTAAGAAAAAAGCTATTTCCGAGTTGTGAATTGGCCTATTTGAGGTAAGTGTCTTGCCTAACTTTGTGTGGGAGAACTACCCTTTAGGATTGGTATTGTCGATTCAATTGTGCTAAGTAAAATTCGTGTACACAAGGTGACGAGTGGGTATGGGGGTTGTACGTAGTATTTCACCGGTTTAGGCTACTTAGACTATTTTCATGCTTTAACTGATTGTTATGTTCTAGATTCTCATATTTAAGTCATCCTTAATTGTGTTAGACTATCCTTAAATGCTTTAGTTGGATTGTTTAGAAATTATTCTATATCTTACTTGCTAAATTGCTCACATTCTTTAGTTGAACTTGTTGCCCCGTTATTGACACATGATATCTCTTCGTTGTTAATTTTCATTGTTGAATTAATTGTTCCTGTTGCCCTTTTACTTGTTGATTTCTATTTCTTGATACTCATTTCCTTTATCGTGAGTTAGCCTTATCTAATATTGTGGTTACATGTTGTTCTTCCCATTGTTGAGTTATTTGATGTTGAGGTTGTGGAAGTTATTAATACGTTGAGACGATATTGGTTATTATTGAAACATCTATCCTATTGAGCATCTTCCATCCATTATTGTTGTTGATATTCTCGTATACGTTGTGTTGGAGTCATGGGATATTGTTGTGGAAATATCGATATTGTTGTTGTTGGAAAGTTGTGATATGTGGGCACTTGTGGTGCCATATTGTTATTGTGATATGATGTTGATGCGCCTGCGGCGGTATAAGACTTGGGTTGATGTGCATGCGGCGTTATAAGATGGGACTTATGTGCGTGTTGCTTGTAGGGGAACTACATGAAGCCACGTGGTGTCATAAGGCAGGCTAAAGTGCGTGTAGCTATTTCGGAAAAACTATTTTCAAAACCTATTTTTAAATGTAAGACTCATGCGGCGGCATAAGAAAGGATTGTGATTTAAATGGAGAAATGTGAACAGAAGGCGTACCTCGGTTGTTATTCTCGGTACCTCGTTGTGTTTCTTGCTATTATTTCATGTTGCAAAATATC
Source organism: Nicotiana obtusifolia (assembly GCA_002018475.1). Classification (NCBI taxonomy): domain Eukaryota; kingdom Viridiplantae; phylum Streptophyta; class Magnoliopsida; order Solanales; family Solanaceae; genus Nicotiana; species Nicotiana obtusifolia. Next base: position 51,377 of record MCJB01038678.1, read on the forward strand.
GTGGAAGGAATATTTCTATTGCTCCATTCGTTATCATTCTAGTAGTTGTAGTTTGTACATGATCTTTGTATCAATTTAGCTGTTCTTTTCATGCTATTTCTACGATTGATTTTTCCCGGTTTCAGATCATGCTATCATCTTGTTCCGTATTAGTTGCTTTCTTACTTCCCATTTTATATCCTTATTTCATTTTATACTGTCTATTACATATTCTAGTAAGTGTCTTGATCTGGCCTCGTCACTACTCTACTGAGGTTAGGCTTGATACTTACTGCGTACCGTTGTGGTATACTCATATTGTGCTTCTGCACATCTTTTTGTGTAGATCTAGGCAAGTCTGCTCGTGACGGTAGATAGAGATTCCTACTAGCTGTTTTATTGGAGACTTCAAGGTATGCCTGCTCGGCGTCCGCAGGCCTCGGAGTCACCTTCCTTTATCCTCATTTACTGTTGTATTTATTTTTAGACAGTGATGTAGTAGTTATTTTTGCTACACTCTGTAGAGCTTATGACTCAGTTCCACCGATTTTGGGGTGTGAAATTGTGAGATTCTATTTACTGACGGTTTTATCTATTATTTAATCGTTTTCCGTATCTTGTATTTACATATATGTTCAGTGGTTGCTAATTGTTAGGCTTACCTAGTCGTAGAGACTAAGTGCCATCACGACATCATTCGGAGGGAATTGGGGTCGTGACAATAAACTATAACTTTATATATTAAATCTTTCCTTATTTGAACTATATAAGATTTCTTAATATTTAGGACTTTAAATTCAAGTAAGGTTTACCTTCTATAAATCATTTACCTTTTGATTTAAGGAACTTTAATTTACACGTAATTCTAAATTGTAAGAATATTGCTTCTTTGTTATTATTTGTTTATTATTTATTTTGATAGCCCTCGGATTGAATCGGAGAAGACACCACAAATAAAGATTGTGGCACCACAATTTGGATGAACTTCCATCACCAAGTGATGCTCGAGCTGAGCTCAGATCCGGAAGTGGTGGCTGAGCTCGCCGCAGAGTTCAGGAACAAGCAAGCCTATCTTGGTGAGTGCAATAAGAACCGGCTGCTAGCCGCACCAGAGTGCTTCAATAATTTTGGATATCCCGACAATTTTTTTAATTATTAGATTATCACAAAATAATAGTTAGGAACAGGAGTTAGGACTAGGTAGACGTAGGGGTTGGTGATTTTGAAGTGTACAAAACAAACAGCGACGCTTATCACTTATATTAATCAAGTAATATTAGGCTCAAAAGCATCACCGTTAGTATCAACTAGGGGTGGCAAACTGGAGGGAGGGGTCAGATATGAGACGGGTGAAAAATGGGTAATGAAAAAATAGATAAATTATCTGATACGACCCATATTTAATACGGATAAAAAACGGGTTAACCGGCGGATAATATGGTACCTATATTATCCATGGTTTCTTGAATAAGATCATTTTTGGGAGAATTCCTATTCTCCCAAATTTGAGGAACACCCAATTTGAGGTTTTACAAATGTAAAAGTTAAACTCAATAGTTATTCATTGGTTATTCATTTTCTAAATGAATAATATGATTCTTATTCATATTTGATCTTTTTCTAAAAGGTCCATTATCCAACCCATTTTTTAATGAATAATATAAATTGTTAACTATTTTTTCAAACCATTTTGCCACTGCTAATGTCAACCGTAGTCTTAGTTTGATCAACAACAATTTCTGTTTCTCATATACTACCACACTATTCAAGGGAAATCGAAGGAGAAGAACTGGAACCTGTGATTGGTCGACAAGTCTGTCTGGAACTAAGCTTTCAATTTCACCTTATCGTCTAATAGCCTGTTTGGTCAAGCTCATGTAAATTGAATTTTTTTTTTTAAGTTAAAGTATTTGGTCAAGCTTTTGGAAGAAAAAAATATATTTTTGAGTAGAAGTAAAAGCAGAAGTAGTTTTAGAGAAACAGAAAAAAATAACTTTTTCCCAGAAGCACTTTTTTGAGAAACACTTTTAAGAAAAATATATTTAAAAGTACTTTTTAAAAGTTTGGTCAAACATTAACTACTGCTTAAAAGTATTTTTCAAATTAATTAGCTATTCAAAAACACTTTTAAAAAAAATAATCGATATCCAAAATGATTACTTTTTATATTTGATAATTATCCGCATACTCCTAGTAATGAACAATATGTAATTTACAATATATTTAAGAGCAATGTTATTAAGAAATATCCCTTTTCTAGGATTAATTCAAAGAGTAAGGTAACTTTTAAATTTACTCTCTATATCACTTAAAAGTAATTTTCATAGGTTAAGTACTTCGGCAAGCCGGCCTTATTTTTCTGCAATTTAATTGATTAATTTCCTTGAGTCATTCTTGAACATTTGTTTCATAATAACAGACAACTCAGTTTCGTAGATCAAACATTTACAATCACAATAAAATATATTGAAGTATTCTTCTCCTTTAGAGTTTGAAATTAGAAAAGCTAGGAAAAGAACGATTTGTAATCGCTAGAGAATATATATATACAACCACACCTCTCTATAACAGTATTTCTGTATAACAGTTATTTATTATAAAAGCCATATTTTTTTCATAACTGATATTTTAAATTATATTTTACCTCTCTATAATATCTTTTTACCTATAACAGCAATAACCATATTTATGGCAGAGCGTTCTTTGTAAAATTACCGCTATATACCAGCCATAAAGAATCTTTAAGATTACTAATAATAATTCTAAAAATATGCACACAATCTTTTTCATTAAATAAAGTTTCAATCTTGCATGAGATATAATATTTGAAGATTTGCACATGATATCTTTTCCATTGGACAAATTAAAAAAGATTTAGGTAGAAAATTTAACAAATAAGCTCTTAGATTGTCTTCAACATAAAGCTATTGGATACCTTTTTGCTGGAAATTTGAATACGAATCTTCTCCAATTCAAGCGTTATATCGCTAGTAAGAAAAAAAAATCTACGAAATAAGCTACAATTACAAAGTTCTTCCATATTCTTGAAAGAATTTATTTTATTTAGGTAGCTTTAAAATGTTTGTCGTATAGTTTAAATATGTATAAGTTTAATTATGAATTTATTAATAGTGTATTAGCTTTATTAAATATTTAACTAGTGAAATATACATATTTTTTGAGATTTTAAATTTGAATAATTTTTCGATAAGTTTTATCTATAATAACGAAAAAATATTAAACGTCAAATGTTGTTATAGATGTATAATAGCCATTCATTATAAAAGCCAAAAAATATTAGAATAAACAAAGTTGCTATAAAGAGAGTTTTGACTCTATATATATATATATGCTCATAACTTAGCGATGGTCTCTGTTTGTTCGGTAAATGATTTTTCTTGGAAAAGTTTGTTTTCAAGTTGGGTTGTAACTTGTAAATAATGATGTACGTTCCTTTGATATCATGCCCTTAATAGATTAATAGAAGACTGGTTTCGGTGAAAGAAAATAGTCTTCTCCTTTAAATAAACATTCATATAATTTTATCTTAATAGATAATCTTTTCACATAACATGAATAAAAATAATTGACAAATTTAGTAAAAGATTATTTTCGGTCATTTGAAATAAACTATTTCAATTCCATTATGTCATCGCAATTTTCTATTTTTCAGAATAATTGATTCAGGAAATAGGAGAGTGTTGATAATATGGAGTGAACATGTTTAAGAGGCATGTATGAAAAGAATATATGTGAATAGTCCAAAGTAGGAAATGCAACGTCCTAATTAGGAAGAGTTAGTATTGAATGGAATTGATATCCAATCTTAATTTAGAGATCGGGATTATTTGGAATATTTTTTTTAAATTAACCACTTTCTAACATTGAATAAAAATTTAACCACCTTCTATATTGAATCCAAATTTTTGTACTGCAAAAACTTCCAGAAACAAATCAAATGCATTACACCAATGGCAGTGAGAGTGACAAAATTTGCTTTTCTCTTTTAGTTTCGATTACCATTCTTTCTAATGTGATCGAGAGCTACGAGTCTGGCAGAAGATCAAACGTTACAATTGAGGTATGATTTCTATAGGTCTGGTATATATGTTTGGACTTTTCAAAATTATAAAATTGTAAATGCAGTGAAAGGCCTATTTTTCTGTTTATGTGATGAAATTGATCTTTTGTAGACTAGTCATGGACACTTTTATGATTGCGTTGACATCTACAAGCAACCAACTCTTCTGCATCCAACGTTGGGCTCAAAAAGAATTAAGGTATAAGTTTTGGTATAGTATCTTTTCAAAGAATGGACGGCTTTATCATATCTTCTTACTTCTTTTAATTTATAAATGCGACAAAAGTATTGGCACCAATAAGGATATTTCCTTGGAAATTTCGATTTTGATTTTGTTTAGTACAATATGCAAAACAGATGATCATAGTGAAGGAGCTTTAAAGACAAAAGAAAGGAAGCTCGGGCGGTTTCTAAGGCAGAGGAATATTGGTTGAATAAGGAAGGATGTCCGATTGGAACTGTGCCTATACGCAGAATGAAAAAGAAACAACTCCAAAATGCAAGAGATACCTCCTTAAGCTTGTCCAATGAATACTTGGGAAACAATTGGATTGATGTAAGCCTTCGTTTAGAAACATCTTTCCTTGATGTTATCCTATATAAAATAATTATTGAATCGTCTGAAGGAATAAAAATTAAAGAAAAAAAAATGACTGCTCGAATTGAGACTATGAACATTTAAGGATTTGCATATTAACTTAGCTAATCTAAGTGAGAATTATATGAGATACTTTGGATTTAAAATTGCTTAATTTATTGACAGACAAATAAATAAATTGTATTTAGTTTGCAGGAATTTACATACAAGCGTCTCCACCAATAGAAAGGTTTTTTTGGGGTCTCAGCTTTTCTATGTTTATACAATCCTCAAGTAAGAGGAACTGGTCAATACAGTGCTGCATCCATGTCTCTTGAAACCGGGGCAGGACAAAAGTTCGAGCATATTCAAGTCGGGTGGATTGTAAGTTTCAAATCTTCTGCTTTGCATTAGAGAAAGAAACTACTCAATCATCTATAGTAAGTTTTTGATAGTTTCCTGCCGACATTGAATCTTTTATGTTATTATCCGTTTTGGGGTTCACTACCCAATATTCCATCAGTTTTATTTATGTGACATTATCTTTTTAATACTTGTTAAAAAAAATACTTTTATATTTAAAAATATTTTAGTTTTATATTTTAGTTTTTACTTTAAAATTTAAAAGCTTGTATATATATATATATATAATTTTACAACATAAGGTTATCACCCTATCATTTTAGTTAACTTTTTATATCACCTTCTCAATCACTTTTCTTTAACTATTTATATCCCCCTCTCACTTTGATATCAGAGTTAGAGGTCTTTGGACCACACATTTATGAGACAACATAATCTTACTAAATTTATAAGTTTCCACAACCTTATAATAACATTTTACATTAGAAAAAATTAAAAATACAAAAGATTTTAGAATAAAACTTGAAAAATATATGAACATTCTAAACAACCCCCATCAAAAAGAATTAGACACTGATTTATACGACGAAGATTTTAAAAACTACCTTAGTTGGGAAATACAGAATTTCAATAACGAGATAACACAAAGAAGAAATTATATAAAATTCATTTAAAGTCATATAAAATATATCCCGTTTGTGTAACATATATTAAAAATAGACTCTTATCAAGAAGTAAAAGACAAATTTTATATATATATATATATATATATATATATATATATATGGTAAATAAAACTACTTTTATTACCAATTGAAAAGTTGCATATTAAAAAAAAAAAGAGAGACATATTAGACATTCCCATTATGCAGAACTATATCTCACCAGGCTCTCTGGTCGGGGAGGGACTTGCTATCGTAACTTTTTTTTCCGGTGTATGTGTAAAAGAGTGAAATGCCTTTATGCTATAGGATGTGTTAAAGCATGCTTCTTTGTACACAACTAAAAACAATTCAATCTATTTAATCTACTGCCCAGTTTTGGATTTATCCTTCCTCTCACAAATACTTCTTGAATAATCATCTTTTATAGCTTTTACCGGCCTTCTTTTATTCTAGAATACAGCTTGGTTCCTCTCTTGCCATACAAAGTAAACAGTTGCAGCTAGAGACATCCTTTATACTTACTATAGCTACAACATTTTTCCCGCTGCTAATTGTAATTCCTCATTCCACCCCTAGGTTGTCTCATTACTCTATGCCATTGTAATAGCTTGCCCCTGATAGCAGAAGATACAACATAATTAAAAATACATGGTCAATACACTCGTGGGCATTATTACATAAAGGGAAAACTTGATCAATTGAAATTCCCCAGCTTGCTAGTCTATCTCTGATATATAATTTGCCATGAGCCACTAGAGTAAGCATGCATAACCATTTAGAGGCCCCTGGATTATTGCAAATCATCCTTCTCTATGGCATATTGGGATAATCTCCTAGTAACTTCAAGTACATTTTCTTCAAAGAGAATGTGTGTAAAGATTGCAGATCTTTCTCAGTCGTTCTCATCTCCTCTATATACTACTTTGCCTTGAACACCTTTTGGATTATCCAACATGCCTGCTTATATGCATTCCAAACTACTCATCTCTCCCACAATATATATGAATCCATTGTTCCAAAGAGTATCCTTCTTTTTACTCAGGCTCTATAGAAGTTTACACAAGGCAGCCTTGTTCTAGATGTGTAAATTTAATAAATTTAGATCCCCTGACGCCTTAGGTAGACATATTTTATCCCACCCAAACAATGCCTTTGTGATATCGGTTTCCCCTATCCATAAGAAGGTTCTACATAACCTTTCAATAAGTAAGACAATTTTCTTTAGCAAGAGGAAGAGCTGTGACCAATATATATGTATTGAGAATTATATAGATTTCAATAGTTGTATCCTACCAGCATAGGATAGGAATCTTGAAGTCCATGATGTAACTCTACGGAGCATCATCTCCAGTAGTGGTTGGCACTCCCAAGTACCTTATGGGTAGATCACCTTTGTTTATCCCAAGTATGGTCTGAATTTGCTCATGTACTCCTTGATTCATCCCTCCAAAATAAATGGAGCCTTTCTGTACATTAGCATGTATCCCTAAAGCTTGAGAAAACTTAGTAAAGTAGTTGGAAAACAACTGGACTGATTTAAGGTCTCCCCTGCTTAATAAAAGCAGGTCATCTGCAAAACGCAGCTGGATGATTTTCGTCTTTGCACATTTTGGGTGATGTTTGAAGCTTGGTTCATTCTTCAAAGTCTTGAATAATCTGTTTAGATGATCCATTGCTAAAACAAAGAGAAAAGGTGATATGGGGTCATCTTCTTCAAACTTTTCCGAGTAGCAAATGGAGGAGTAGGAACCTTACTGATTGCAATAGAATAGGATATAGAAGAGATACAACACATGATCTATTTCACAAACATGTCAGCGAAATGAAGGCTTACTAGGACTTCTTCCAAATACACTCATTCTAGTGAATCATAAACCTTTTGTAAATCAACTTTCAACATACATCTAGGAGAAATAACCTTTCTGTTATGACCTTTAATAAGCTCATGGCCAAAGAATGATATCAGAGATAGGTCTACCAGGCACAAAGGCAGCTTGACTGCCATCAATGAGTCCACTAATAACTTCACTAAGTCTATACATAGTGGTTTTAAATATGATCTTATATATGACATTACAATAAGAAATTGGCTTGTATTCTTTAATGGAAGCAGGATGCTTGACCTTGGGAATTAAATTTACAAAGGTGCAGTTGATTGGTTTGGATATTGTTGCAATATTGAAGAATTTCATAACTGCCTCAGTTACATCATCTCCTACAATATTCCGCATTTTCTTGACAAAGTGGGCATTGTACCTATCATACCCTGGAGCGGTTTGGTCATCAATACCCTGTAGTGCCTCCC
>MCJB01038689.1:0-18917 GCA_002018475.1 Nicotiana obtusifolia
ATTACTCACTGAGTTGGAAGTACTCACTTTACTCCCTGCACCTTGTGTGCAGATTCAGGCGTTAGCGGTCCCACTCAGAGGTACTGATTATTACTATTGGACCGGAGCTTCAGAGATTACGAGGTAGCTGCCTGCGTTCGCAGCCTCGTAACTCTTTTCTTTTGTTGATTTTGCTTCCCTCGAACATTTGTACTTAAGACATTGTAATAGATATATTATCAGTAGGTCTTCTCTAGTGGCTCATGACTTAGTGACACCCAGATCTGAGGGCTGTAGTCGAGATGGTACTACTTATATATATTCCGACTGACTTTGTTGTTAATCCAATCTTGTATAAAACTGTGTAATTTAACTGTTGAACGGAATTAGGTTGGTTTGGCTTGCCTTGTCCCCACGAGAGGCGCCATCACGACCAGGTTGGGATTTTGGGTCGTGACAGCTACATTATTATTCGGCTTTTATTACTGTAAATATTATTTCTGTAGGGGGTTTATTCCCAACAACTGGTATCAGAGCACAGGTTCTGCTCGTTCACAGAAATACTATTCACTATCGGTAGTACTATACTCGGTGAAAAACAAAAATGTACGGAGTAAAGTACGAGGTAGCAAAATTTAACGGAGATAGCAGTTTTTCAACATGGCAAAGAAGGATGAGGGATCTGCTCATCCAACAAGGATTACACAAGGTACTAGATGCTGATGCCAAAAAGCCCGATACTGTGAAAACTAAGGATTGGGCTGACTTGGATGAAAGGGCTGCTAGTGCAATCAGGCTGCACTTATCAGATGATGTGGTAAATAACATCATTGATAAAGACACCGCACGTGGCATTTGGACAAGGTTGGAAAGCCTATACATGTCCAAAACGCTGACAAATAAATTGTACCTGAAGAAGCAGCTATACGCCCTACACATGGGTGAAGGTACGAATTTTTTCTCACATTTAAATGTGTTTAACGGACTAATCACATAGCTCGCCAAACTCGGAGTGAAAACCGAGGAAGAAGATAAAGCTATCTTGTTGTTGAACTCGTTGCCATCTTCGTACGATAATCTGGCAACAACCATCCTGCACGGTAAGACTACCATTGAGTTGAAAGATGTCACATCGGCTCTTCTACTCAACGAGAAGATGAGAAAGAAGCCTGAAAATCAAGGACAGGCTCTCATCACAGAAAGTAGAGGCAGGAGTTACCAAAGGAGTTCAAGCAACTATGGTAGATCCGGAGCTCGTGGGAAGTTTAAGAACCGATCCAAATCAAGAGCCAGAAATTGCTACAATTGTGATCAACCAGGTCACTTCAAAAGAGATTGCCCAAATCTAAGGAAGGGCAAAGGTGAAACTAGTGGCCAGAAGAATGACGACAACACGATCGCCATGGTGCAAAACAATGATAATGCTGTCCTCTTTATAAACGAGGAAGACGAATGCATGCACTTATCAGGTCCAGAGTCGGAATGGGTGGTTGATACAACAGCATCTCACCATGCCACACCGGTAAGAGATCTTTTTTACAGATATGTAGCAGGTGATTTCGGCACTGTAAGAATGGGTAACACAAGTTACTCAAAGATTGCGGGGATGACATTTGTATCAAAACAAATGTCGGATGCACGTTGGTTCTAAAAGACGTGCGACATGTACCTGATTTGCGGATGAACTTGATCTCGGGAATTGCATTAGACCGAGATGGATACGGGAACTATTTTGCAAATCAAAAGTGGATCTCCAAGGTATCATTGGTGATTGCAAAGGGAGTTGCTCGTGGCACATTGTACATGACAAATGCAAAAATATGCCAAGGTGAATTGAACGTGGCACAAGATGAGATTTCTGCAGATTTGTGGCACAAAAGGATGGGTCATATGAGCGAGAAGGGATTGCAGATTCTTGCCAAGAAATCATTCATTTCTTATGCCAAAGCTACAACGGTAAAACCTTGTGACTACTGTTTATTTGGTAAGCAGCATAGAGTCTCATTTCAAACATCGTCTGAAAGAAAATTGAATATACTTGATTTGGTATATTCTGATGTTTGTGGTCCAATAGAAATTGAATCGATGGGCGGTAACAAATATTTTGTTACTTTTATTGATGATGCTTCACGAAAATTATGGGTTTATATTTTGAAAACCAAAGACCAGGTGTTTCAAGTTTTCCAGAAGTTTCATGCTCTGGTGGAAAGGGAGACAGGCCAAAAGCTAAAGCGTCTCCGAAGTGACAATGGAGGTGAGTACACTTCAAGGGAATTGAAGAGTACTGTTCAAGCCAGGGAATCAGACATGAAAAGACAGTTCCTGGAACCCCACAACACAATGGCGTAGCCGAAAGGATGACCCGCACCATTGTATAGAAGGTGAGAAGCATGCTCAGAATGGCTAAACTGCCTAAGTCATTCTGGGGTGAAGCAGTTCAGACAGCCTGTTACCTGATCAATAGGAGTCCATCAGTTCCGTTGGCGTTTGACATCCCAGAGAGAGTTTGGACCAAAAAGGAAGTGTCCTACTCGCATCTGAAGGTGTTCTGTTGTAGAGCTTTTGCACATATACCAAAGGAGCAGAGAACAAAGCTGGATGATAAATCTGTTCCCTACATATTCATCGGATATGGAGATCAAGAGTTCGGATACAGATTGTGGGATCCTGTAAAGAAGAAGGTCATTAGAAGCAGAGATGTAGTCTTCCGAAAAAGTGAAGTTGGAACTGCTAATGATATGCCAGAGAAGGCCAAGAATGGTATAATTCCTAATCTTGTTACTATTCCTTCTACTTCTAACAATCCCACAAGTGCAGAAAGTAGGACCGATGAGGTTGCCGAGCAGGGGGAGCAACCTGGTGAGGTTATTGAGCAGAGGGAACAACTTGATGATGGTGTCGAGCAAGTGGAGCACCCCACTCAGGATGAAGAACAACCTCAACCTCTAAGGAGATCAGAGAGGCCAAGGGTAGAGTCATGCAGGTACCCTTCCACAGAGTATGTCCTCATCAGTGATGAAGGGGAGCCAGAAAGTCTTAAGGAGGTGTTGTCCCATCCAGAAAAGAACTAGTGGATGAAAGCCATGAGAGAAGAGATGGAATCTTTACAGAAAAATAGCACGTACAAGTTGGTTGAACTTCTGAAGGGTAAAAGACCACTCAAATGCAAATGGGTCTTTAAACTCAAGAAAGATGGAAATGACAAGCTGGTCAGATACAAAGCTCGATTGGTGGTAAAAGGCTTCGAGCAGAAGAAAGGTATTGATTTTGACGAAATTTTTTCACTTGTTGTCAAAATGACTTCACGGAGATTTGGAAGAGGAGATCTATATGGAGCAGCCAGAAGGATTTGAAGTAGCTGAAAGGAAACACAAGGTGTGCAAACTGGATAAGAGTCTTTATGGGTTGAAGCAGGCACCAAGGCAGTGGTACAAGAAGTCTGACTCATTCATGAAAAGTCAAACTTACACAAAGACATATTCTGATCCATGTGTATACTTCAAACATTTTCTGACAATAACTTTATTATTTTGTTGTTGTATGTGGATGACATGTTAATTGTAGAAAAAAACAAGGGGCTGATCGCAAAGCTGAAGAGAGATTTGTCCAAGTCATTTGATATGAAGGACTTGGGCCCAGCACAACAAATTCTGGGTATGAAGATAGTTCGAGAGAGAACAAGCAGAAAGTTGTGGCTATCTCAGGAGAAGTACATTGAACGTGTACTGGAACGCTTCAACATGAAGAATGCTAAGCCAGTCAGCACACCTCTTGCTAGTCATCTAAAGTTGAGCAAGAAAATGTGTCCTACAACAGTGGAGGAGAAAGGGAACATGGCTAGAGTTCCGTATTCTTCAGCAGTCGGAAGCTTGATGTATGCAATGGTATGCACAAGACCTGATATTGCTCATGCAGTTGGTGTTGTTAGCAGATTCCTTGAAAATCCTGGAAAGGAACATTGGGAAGCAGTCAAGTGGATATTCAGGTACCTAAGAGGAACTGTAGGAGATTGTTTGTGTTTTGGAGGATCTGATCTAATCTTGAAGGGCTACACGGATGCTGATATGGCCGTTGATACTGATAATAGAAAATTCACTACTGGATATCTATTTACTTTTTCAGGGGGAGCTATATCATGGCAGTCTAAATTACAGAAGTGTGTTGCACTTTCAACAACTGAAGCAGAATACATTGCTGCAACAGAAGCTGGCAAGGAGATGGTATAGCTCAAGAGGTTTCTTCAAGAGCTGGAATTGCATCAAAAAGAGTATGTCGTCTATTGTGACAATCAAAGTGCAATAGACTTGAGCAAGAACTCCATGTACCATGCAAGAACAAAGCATATAGATGTGAGATATCATTGGATTCGTGAGAAGGTGGAGAACGAATCTTTACAGGTCAAAAAGATTCACACGAGTGAAAATCCTGCAGATATGTTGACCAAGGTGGTACCAAGAGACAAGTTCGAGCTATGCAAAGAACTTATCGGTATGCACTCAAATTAGAAGACAGTGCTACCTCCTCTAGATGAATGAGACTGGAGGGGGAGATTGATAAGTTCCATCTCATTCAAAAGCCAAAGTAATTGGCATGTGCTTTGTTGAATTTCTTTGGTTGGTAGCCAACTTTGTTGAATTTTTTTGGTTGGTAGCCAACCTTGTTGAATGTCTTTGGTTGGTAGCCAACTTTGTTAAATGCCTTTGGTTGGTAGTCAACTTTGTTGAATGTCTTTGGTTGATAGCCAACTTTGTTGACATTGAAGAAAAAGAAGAAAAAGTGTGTACAAATTGTCAAATATAGTAGGCTTTAGAGAGTGAGACTTCAGCTATAAAAGGAGAGCTCCAACTCTCATTTCTACACACCAACAAAGAGAGAAAGAAAGAGTGAGGTTTCACAGACAAGTCTGTGAGGAAAAATAGAGAGTGAGCGATATTATAGTGAGGTGAGAATATCAAAAGAGGGTTGTTTCTTTTGAGCGTTGTTGTGGTCTTAGGAGTATTTTACTCGAATCTACAAAGTGTAAAATTCCTTGCCATAGTGATATCAGTTGCTCGTCTCGGGGCCGTGGTTTTTTCCCTTATTCAGAAGGGTTTTCCACGTAAAAATCTTGATGTCGTTGTCACTCTTTTATTCTTGTTAATTACCGTATGCTACATTATTATTCGGCTTTTATTACTGTAAATATTATTTCTGTAGGGGGTTTATTCCCAACAAGTTTGCCTTGGAACCTAACAAATGACTCCCTGCATCTTGCAAACATAAATAACATCCTCGGATAAACCTACCAATTGTCCCTATGAACCTTTTCTCCCTTTCTTTCTTCATCTTGTGGATGATTTCTAACTTCATAAGGAAGAATTTTCTTTCTCCTTTAGTTCTAGATCTCGAAAAGAAGAGGTCTTGGACGTTAGCTGGTGAAGTAGAAACATTATCTATTCCACAAAAAAGGTCATATAAAAACTTAATTGCACTAACATCACGCATAACAAACGTCACCATGAAACAACATAAAGGATTGCAGTGTGATTGCATATGTTATAAGTAGCAACCCTAGCATGCCGTGGCAACAAAACAAAAATGAAACAAGACTTATTATTATCAAGCTAAGACAGGGAGGACGGGATTAAAGTACACAAAGAGCGAATTACCTGAATGTACGGATAAGTGTTTGCAGCAGCAGTATCACCAATGAGCATTGAATCACACTGTGAGGAATTCTTGGTATTTTCTGCAATTGACAACACCTGAACTAGTCCTCGATAACAGTTCCTAGAATGTCCTGCCGAAATACCCTTTGAAATTATCCTACTCCTCGTATTCTTCCCTTTATGTATCATCTTTGTCCTCGTATCCGCTTGCTGATAATTATTGGTCAACGCCACGGAATAGAATTCACCAACTGATTCATCACCTTCTAACACAACACTCAGATATTTCTAGGTAATAGCTGACCCTGTCTCCACTTGTGTCCACGAAATCTTCGACCTAGCTCCAGCGCAAAGTCCCCTCTTTGTAACATAATTATAAATCCCTCCTCTACCTTCCTCATCTCCCGCATACCAATTCTGCATAGTGGAATACTTAATCTCCGCACCTTCTACACAATACAGCTCCACCACAGCAGCATGTAACTGATTAGTATCATATGCAGGCGCAGCACACCCTTCTAAATACTCCACAAAACTCCCTTCCTCCGCAATTATAACCGTCCTCTCGAACTGTCCAGTTTCCATAGCATTTATTCTAAAATAAGTCGATATCTGCATCGGACACCTAGTGTTCTTGGGTATATACACAAAAGAACCATCACTAAACACAGCCGAATTAAGAGCCGCGTAAAAAATTTCTTCCGGGGGCACAACTCTCCCCAAATACTTCTTAACTAAATTGGGATACTCCCTAATCGCCTCCGATATCGAACAAACAATCACACCAGATTTCTCTAAAGTATTCCTATGTGTAGTAGCAATAGAAACACTATCAAGAACAGCATCAACCGCGACATTAGCCAAACAATTCCTTTCGTTTAAAGGCACACCCAACTTATCAAAGTACTTAATAAGCTCAGGGTCAGCTTCATCTAGACTATTCAAAGTTGGTCTCTTTTTAGGTTCTGAATAATAAACAATATCTTGAAAATTAATTTCTGGGTACCTATTATCAGATCAATTAGGCTCTTTCATTTTAATAAATTTCTCATAAGATTTCAACCTGAACTCAAGCATCCAACTAGGCTCATTTTTTCTTAAAGATATCAACTTTACAGTTTCCTCAGAAAGCCCTTTTGGTAGTGCAAAAGATTCGATTTTTTCATTAAAACCCCATTTATAGTCTCTTTTCAAGAATTTCTGAAGTGGGTCAATTTCATTTGTTGAAAAGGAGGAGTCTTTACCTGGGGTTACAAGAGTGGTGTTGACCAATTCTGCAGCTTTGACCTTCAAATTTCTTGAATTAGGGTTTCTGGGGGTAGCTGATTTTTGAAGAAATTGACACCCTTTTGGTAGTTTAGGTTAAGGCTGTATTGTGGTCCGGGCTCGGGTCTAAATGGGCCAAACGGGCCTGGCTTAGGCGGGCCGGGCTGAGGCGGTCGCGGATCAAACGGTCCCGGACCTAACGGGCCAAATGAGTGGAACCGGCTCACTGCTGTCCTAAGCTCAGATGGTCCCGGGCTAAATGGGCCGGGCCCGCGAGCCTAAACGGGCTTTTTTGTTCTGGGCTATTTTTTTTTAATTTTTTTTTATCTAGGAAAATTTCTTGTAAACTATATATATATATATATATATATATATATATATATATATAGTTTATATGTATTAGATATATATATAGTGCCTTATATATATATGTGTATATATATATATATATTGCAATATCTTTCTTAGTCTTCCTCCACCAAATGGAATGAGCACAACAAGGTACTAATACCACCATTAAAAGGAAAAAAAACTAAGGAAGATGTGCCAAAATACAAGTTACATATTAGTCTATGTATTATCTCTAACAAATCTCATAAATCCTTCAAGGTCCGGAGGAATTTCCGTTGGTGGTGGTGGAAAAGAAGCTTGTTCATCATCGCTTCCGGGCGAAGCAGCATCCCACGCAAGTTCCGCTAGCATTTCTTCATAAGCTTCGTCTATCTCCGGTTGTGATTCTGCAAGTCCAAAATTTCTTCTTTCCAAAAGGATCCAATCTCTGAAGAGTACTGATTTTTTCAAGCTCTCCCTCATAGATGCTCTATTGACGAACAACTTCTTGAAAATTGAATATCGTTGAAGACTTGAATACTTCAATTCACCAACTTCACAATTTTTTTCATGAAATTGCAATAATAAAGTAAGCAATTATGGAAGAAAATTAGAGAGAGATTGAGAGAGATTGATGAATTTGTGAGTAAAAATGAAAGAATGAGGGGGTATTTATAGTTGAGAATAGGAAAAAAGTGTATTTATAAAAAGTTTGGGGGCCAAATGACTATTTTTTAAACTTCCAAACAGCTGAAAATTAAAGGCAAACGGCTAGATTTTAAAAATCTGACCGTTGGCCCTTTTTTTTAAAAACAATTATAAAAAAAAATAGCCGTTGGGGCCCGGTTAAACCGGCCCAGGCCCGCCTGCCGGTCCCGGGCTCACGGGCTATTTGGTCAGGACCGGCCTGCTATGGGCTTTTGCACCACTAGAGACCGGCCCGTTTGAACCGGTCCATTTGGCCCGTTTGGCACGCTAGCCCGGGCCGGTTTTGGGCTAGGCCCGGCCCACAATACACCCTTAGGAGTGGTTCGCAATTGCGATCAAAGGGTCGCAATTGCAGAAGTCACATGTTTGCAATTGCGACATCTGCGCTTGGACTTAAGAAGGGAAAAACGGGATTTTAACTCATTCTTTCAAATTCTCAACCCTGAAAACCTTAGAGGCGATTTTTCCAAGAGCTCTTCTTCCCCAATTCATTGGTAAGTGACTCTAACCTATTTTCTTTCAATTACCCATTACATTTCATAAGATTTCAAACTTAAATCTAGGATTTTCGTGGTAGAAATTGGGGATTTG
Organism: Nicotiana obtusifolia; assembly: GCA_002018475.1. Classification (NCBI taxonomy): domain Eukaryota; kingdom Viridiplantae; phylum Streptophyta; class Magnoliopsida; order Solanales; family Solanaceae; genus Nicotiana; species Nicotiana obtusifolia. Next base: position 8,523 of record MCJB01038689.1, read on the forward strand.
CGTAGAATTTGGGATTTTTATAAAATTGAAATTTAGACCTCAAATTGAGGTCGGATTTCAAAACAAAGTATATAACTGGGCTCGTGGGTGAATGGGTAATCGGATTTTGGTTCGAATTTCGGGTTTGGACCAAGCGTGCCCGGAGTTGACTTTTTCAATAATGACTTAAATTGAACCTCTTTCATTCGTGGGTAGTTCCTAAGGCTTATTTTGAATCGTTTGATTAATAAATTGCTAGATTTGGTTGGTTCGGAGGCTGGTTCGAAAGGCAAAGCTGTGGTTGAGCTTTGAGTTAGTCTTTGGAGCGAGGTAAGTATCGTGGTTAACCTTAACTTGAGGGATTAGGACTTGTTTGCCTATTTGCTACTTGTTTAAATGTTGGATACACGTATATGTGAGGTGACGAGTATTTATGCGTTGTTATTGGGTTAAAGCATGCGGGTGGGACTTGTTTCTTGTAATTTATCTCTTTCTTTTATCCTGTATCCATTTTTAGACTAGTTTATTTCTTAATTGATCGTTCTTTCCGCATTTATGAACTATTTATGATAATTGAGTACTTTTGGAAGTTGAGGTTTGGTATTTTGGAACTGTTTTTGACTTAAGGTTTGTTCTTGCTTTTTTTGCCTCCCACATTTATATATTCATTGCTGCATGGTAAGGGAGAGTGTTAAAGCACGAAGGTGAAGTCGTTCTGATTATTGTTTCATTTATTGATTAATACATGGTGAGGAAGAGAGTTAAAGCACAAACGGTGATGTCGTGCCGTATTTATCGTTTCATGATGAAATTGAGAGTAAAATCACAAAGGGTGATGCCGTGTCGTATTTATCATTTCATGGAGAGATTGAGAGTAAACGCATGAAGGGTGATGTCGTGCCAATATTATTGTTTCATGGTGAGTTTGAGAGTAAAAGTACGATGGGTGATGCCGTGCAGTCTTTATTCATTATGTTATCCATTTTCATTGGTTGGTGATTTACTTGACTGTCTTATGTTGATATTCCCGTTATATCTATCGTATCCTGTTCCCCTTCGTATGTCCCCTCCTACTAGTACTTGTTTAATCTATATTTGTTGTCATGTTGCACGCATTATCTTTGTTTGTACATGTTTAATTATGTGTGTGTCCTGTCATAGCCTCGTAACTACCTCGTCGAGGTTAGGCTCGACACTTACGGAGTACATTGGGTTTGTTGTACTCATACTATACTCTGCACTTCTTGTGCAGATTTAAGTACTGGTCCCAGCCGTCCGTGAGCTGTGTCAGCTCGAATTAGCTTATTTGGAGACTCGACGTAGATCTGCTGGCATCTGCAGACCTTGAAGTCCTTTTCCTCTTTCCTTATTTACTGTTCATTTCATTCGAGACGGTTGTATTTATTTCAGACTCTATTTGTAGAACCTCTAGAAGCTCATGTACTTGTGACTCCAGATCCGGGTTGTACTTAGATAATTGGGTTATTATGCTATTTTTTATTTGTTTTAATTTCATTTCTGGTTAATTGGTTAAATTGTTCGAAGTGTTTAAAAAAAATGGCAAAAGAATTACGCTAACATTGACTTGCCTAGCGAGTGAAATGCTTGGCGCCATCACAGTCCCGAAAGTGAGAATTCCGGATCGTGACAAGTTGGTATCAGAGCACTAGATTGCCTAGGTCTCACGAGTCACGAGCAGGCTTAGTAGAGTCTAGAGGATCGGTATGGAGACGTCTGTGCTTATCTTCTAGAGGCTATAGAGTTTAGGAACAATTTCACTTCTATTCTTCTCTGTTGTGCGATTTTATTATATCATTGATAATTGAACTCTCCTATTCTTTCTCTCTCGTAGATGGCAAGGACACGTACTGCATCTTCAGCTGGACAGCAGCCAGAGCCCCCAGTGGCGGCTCCTACGAGGGGCAGAGGTCGAGGCCGAGGTCGAGGCCGAGGTCGCGCCAAAGGCTGAGACAGAGCTCAGCGTAGAGCTCGAGCAGCAGCACCAGCACCAGTAGTGGAGCCTCAGGTGGATTTTGATGAGGAGGTTGCAGCTCAGACTGTACCTGTTGGACCGGCCAGGTCCCGGAGGTGTTCATCGCCAATGTAGTGGTTAAGGACGCTCTAGTCCGTTTGGTGGGCCTTATGGAGAGTGTGGCAAAGGCCGGTACATTTCCGGTAGAACCAACTGTCTCTCATGCTGGGGGAGGAGCGCAGACTCCCACCACTTACACTCCGGAGCAGATGGCTCTCTAGTATCAGACTCCAGCAGCCCCTCCAGTTGGGGTAGTTCAACCGGTTGTTGCGACACAGGCCGATGATAGACCCGCCATGTCTTCTGAGGACTTATTGAGTTTGGAAAAGTTTACAAAAGGGCTTTCCAGTTCACTTCAGTAGTGCACCTTCTAAGGACCCACAAGATTATCTTGACCGCTGCTATGAGGTGCTGCGGAACATGGGTATAGTTGAGACCATTGGGGTTGATTTTACTGTGTTTCAGATGACGGGTTCCGCCAAGAGGTGGTGGATAAATTATTTGTTGACCAGACCAGCTAGGTCGCCTGCACTTACTTGGGACCAGTTCTCTCAGCTGTTTCTAGAGAAGTTCCTCCCTATCACACTAAGAGAGGATTATCGTAGGCAGTTTGAGCATCTCCAGCAGGGCAGTATGATTGTTACTCAGTACGAGATCCGTTTTGTGGATCTAGCTTGTCATGCCCTTATCTTGCTTCCTATTGAGAGAGAGAGAGGGTGAGGAGATTTATTGATGGACTCACTCACCCTATCAAGCTACAGATGGCCAAGGAGACCGGGGGTGAGATTTCCTTTCAGACGGCTGCAAATGTTGCTATGCGGATCGAGATGGTTCTTGCATAGGAGGGGGGGCAGGGGTCTGATAAGAGGCCTTGTCATTTCAGTAGGTTCAGTAGTGCCTCATCTGGAGGCAGGGGTACTTTTGGTAAAGGCTATCCTCCCAGGTCATTTCAGTCAACGCTCCAGGCATCTCACAGTGCTTCAGGTAGTCGCGACCCTCATATGTCTCATCCCGACCAGCTAGCCTAGAGTGCACCACCAGCTCCTATTAGTGCACCTCCGCTCCAGAGTTTTTAGGGTGGTTACCCAGGTCGACAAGGTCAGTTCCAAGGTCAGCAGTCACAGCAGCCGAGATCATGTTATACTTGTGGTGATCCGAGGCACAATGCTAGATTTTGCCCTTTGAGCACCGGGCATCAGAGTTCTCGTGCTATTGCAGCACCGGTTGCTTCACCACCCACTCAGCCAGCTAGAGGCAAAGGTCAGGCAACCAGAGGTGGAGGTCAGGCTGCTAGAGGTGGAGGTCAGGCTGTTAGAGGTGGAGGCCAGCCAGTTAGAGGTTGTCCCAGAGATGTGGTTTAGATTGGTGGGGCCCAGCCTCGGTGTTATGCTTTCCCAGCTAGGCCTGAGGCTGAGTCATCTGACGATGTTATCATAGGTATTGTTCCAATTTTCCATAGAGATACTTCAGTGCTATTTGATCCGGGCTCTACTGCCGAGGATTGACGACTTATTTGATCAGCTTCAGGGTGCCAAGGTGTTTTCTAAGATTGATTTGAGGTCTGCCTACCATCAGTTGAAGATTAGGGCATTTGATGTTCCCTAAGACAGCTTTTCGGACTCGGTATATGCATTATGAGTTTCTACTGATGTCATTTGGGTTGACAAATACCCCAACAACATTTATGGATTTGATGAACCGGGTGTTCAAGCCTTACTTGGATTCCTTCGTGATTGTATTTATTGATGACATCTTGATCTACTCCCACAATCGAGAGGAGCACGAGCATCATCTTTGCATTGTACTTCAGACTATGAGAGATAGCCAGTTGTATGCCAAGTTTTCAAAGTGCGAATTTTGGTTAGACTCAGCCGCTTTTTTGGGGCACGTCGTATCAGTAGAGGGCATAAAGGTGGATCCTAAGAAGGTTGAGGTTGTTCATAACTGGCCTAGACCCACTTCAGCTACAGAGATCCAGAGTTTCCTGGGTTTGGCGGGTTACTACCGCAGGTTCGTGGAGGGGTTTTCATCTATAGTAGCCCCATTGACTAGGTTGACCCAGAAGGGTGCCCCATTCATATGGTCAGACGAGTGTGAGTTGAGTTTTCAAAAGCTCAAGACTGCTTTGACTACGGTGCCAGTTTTGGTGTTGCCCACAGGTTCAGGATCTTACAAAGTGTATTATGATGCATCTCGTGTTGGGCTCGGTGCAGTATTGATGCAGAATAGTAGGGTGATTGCATATGCGTCACGGCAGCTAAAGGTTCATGAGAAGAATTACCTTGTTCATGACTTAGAGTTAGCAGCCATTGTTCATGCACTGAAGATTTGGAGGCACTATCTTTACGGTGTGTCGTGTGAGGTATTCGCAGATCATTAGAGTCTACAGTATTTGTTCAAACAAAAGGATCTCAACTTGAGGCAGAAGAGGTGGTTGGAGCTATTGAAAGATTATGATATCACCATTTTGTATCATCCCCGGAAGGCTAATGTGGTGGCCGATGCCTTGAGTAGAAAGGTAGTGAGTATGGGCAGCCTTGCGTATATTCCAGTTGGTGAGAGGCCGCTTGGTGTAGATGTTCAGGCTTTGACCAATCAGTTCTTAAGGTTGGACGTTTCAGAGCCCAATCGTGTTCTAGCTTGTACAGTCGCTCGGTCTTCCTTGTATGAGCGCATTAGAGAGCGGCAGTATGATGACTCTCATTTGCTTGTCATCAAGGACACAGTAAGGCACGGTGGTGCCAAGAAGGTTACTATTTGAGATGATGGGGTTTTGAGAATGCAAGGTCGTATTTGTGTGCCCAATGTGGATGGGCTTCATGAGTTGATTCTTGAGGAGGCCCACAGTTCCCGGTATTCTATTCATCCGGGTGCCGCCAAGATGTATCAGGACTTACGGCAGCATTATTGGTGGAGAAGGATGAAGAAGGATATAGTTGCATATGTAGCTCCGTGTCTAAATTGTCAGCAAGCTAAGTACAAGCATCAGAGACCTGGCGTTTTACTTCAGAAGTTAGAGATTCCCAAGTGGAAATAGGAGTGTATCGCTATGGATTTTGTTGTTGGACTCCCACAGACTTAGAGGAAGTTCAACTCGGTATAGGACATTGTGGACAGGCTGACCAAGTCAGTGCATTTCATTCCTGTGGCAGTTACCTATTCTTTAGAGCGGTTGGCTGAGATCTACATCCGCGAGATCGTCCATCGCCCGTGCCTATCATTTCTGATTGAGGTACGCAGTTTACCTCGCACCTCTGGAGGGCAGTACAGCATGAGTTGGGCACGCAGGTGTTAGAATATATGCACAACGCTAGAGGGGGGTGAATAGAGTTTTAAGGAACTTAACGAAATTTTCGCAATATGAATATACAATTGAAAATGTAAGTGCGAAAATAAGATAGAGAGAAATAAAGTGCGGAATATAAAAGAGAGCGTACACAACGATGTATAGTGGCTCACTACAACTTGTAGCTAGTCCACTCCTCAAGAGACACTCTTGAGTATTTCACTATCTCCGTTAAGCTTGCTGGTGCCTAACAAACCGTTTACAACACGAATACTTGAGTCGCACAAGATTCGCCAATGTTAAGCTTGCGGGTGCCTAACCAACCGTTACAACACAAACATTTGAGTCACACAAGGTTTGCCAATGTTAAGCTTGCGGGTGCCTAACCAACCTTTACAACAATGAATACTTGAATCATACAAGATTCAAAATGCTAGACTTGCGGGTGCCTAACCAACCGTTACAACACAAAGACTTGAATCACACAAGCTTTGCAAACAACAAGGAAGAACCTCTTCCTTACCACAACAAGGGACAACCTCCCAAAGAAGTAGAACAACACAAATATCACTCAAAAATGAATCTCTAAAAAGAGTAAGTAGAGTGAAGAAGTTATAGCTCAAGAACACAACTTTAGGCTTCAAGAAAATGGCTCAATATAGATTAAATGATTATGAAAACTTGAAGCAATATAATCTTATGATTTGGAAGAAGTGTTATGTTCAAATGAGGTTTATGAGGCTATATTTATAGCCCCAAAACCCCATATGTCCGTTGGGGTTCTTGCCAAGCTTCTCCCAAGCTTAAACAAGGTTTTTGGACATTGAAAAATTCTGCCCGTTTGCCTTACCATCGATGGTGGACAAAAACTAGCCATTAAAGGCTTCAACAGACATAAGCCATCGATGGTGGAAAGTTTCTGGAAATTGCTACAGTAAACTTCACTGTTACTACAGTACATCACTGTTGCTACAGTGCCATCGATGTTGCTACAGTGACATCGATGTCTGGCTCTTTCTGGAAAATTTTCAGCGCGAATTTTGATTAACAATTTTATTGCTTTGTAAAACCAATTGTTTTGAAAAATGTCTTAATGATTTTTGAAAGAGTTTTTAGACTTGATCCAAGTTCTTAAAAACTAAAGAAGATCAAAAATAATATCAAGACTCAAAACAAAATTAAGACTAAAGACAACGTCTTCGGTCTTCTATCTTTTGATTTACCAATTTCAATCTTTTTGCTTCAACGAATTTTTCCATTCATCGACTTGTACCCAATGCCTTGAAAGCTTGACTTGTAGTACCAACGAAGTCCATGGCAATTTCTAACATCTTGAAAGCTTGACTCGTAGTCCTAACGAAGTCCATAGCAATCTCCAATGTCTTGAAAGCTTAACTAGTAATCACAACGAAGTCCATCGCAATCTTAGCAGTTTATCAATGATGGTTTGTCGATTATCAAAACCTACAACAAGACATAAAGTCATTAGTTAAGGCTTCATCAACATGAATGCATTTTCCAACAATTTCCCCTTTTTTGATAATGACAAACAAAGACCGGGATATGCATTCTTATAGCAAAAAGGATTTTGATATTGATACCAATTGTTATGAAAAAGATTTAAGACAAGTTGTTATATCTTCCCCTTTTTATCAATATAACAATTTAAAAGATAAATTATTTTTAAGAAATAATTCCCCCTAAATTAATGCTTGAAATATCTTCCCCCTTTAAAAGAAAATTAATTTAAAGACAATATTCCCCCTCAATTAGTGCTTCCCCCTTAATACATGCATATCTTCATGATTCCCTATAATCTTCTCATATCTAATATCTTCCCCCTTTTGGCATTAGCAAAAAAATATTATAGACAATAGAGAAAATCATTTTCATTAAGGAATTATAGAATTATAATGCATCAAATATCAAAGGAACATAATAAAGAAGCATAATTTAGAAGATAAGAGGGAGAAATAGAGCTAAAAAGCTCAAGGGTGTTATTCCCGATTTCTTCGTCTTTCTCGCTTCTACTCTCTTCTTCCTCGAAAGAGGTTTCTTCTTCACTTGAGCTTTTCTTGGCTTGCTGCGCTCAATTTGTTTGACTAACGAAAGGATTAAAGTTCATTGTTTTGGCGCTAAAAGTGGCGTGCCTAAGAAATTGCTCGAAGAGCCGCGTCAAAGTGCTTTCATGAAGAAAACATGAAGTGAGTATGGGGAATTTGATTTTGATTCAAATATGAGAGTATTGAACTTTTGGAACTCAAGGAGAAGAGTCTTGATTGTTAAAGAGTGTAGGGAGTGTTAAGAATGATTTGTGATTAGGTGAAATGGCAAATGAACACCTATTTATAGAGAGGGAAAGAATTTTGATCGTTGAGTGGCATTTTGGTAAATCCAGTAACATTCCACCATTGATGGTGCATAGTGAAGCCATCGATGGCTTAAACTCTCTGGAAATTTTTGTCATTTCCAGTAACATTTCGCCATTGATGGTGCTTTGGTCCACCATCGATGGTGCCTTCCCTCTGGAATTATTTGTCAATTCCAGTGATGTTTCGACATCGATGTTGCATGTTTAAACATTGATGGAAGCATGGAAGTGAATATTTTTCACATTTTAAGCGAATACTTTGACTAATTGAGTTCCCCCTCACTTACTAAATCATCCAAATGATGAGGAGAACCTGCAAAACAAAGTAAACGTCTCTGACGCTCAAGTTAGTAATGTTCAAGACATAAATAATTATGCACATAATTAGATCATTGTTGAGTCAAGAATTCCATGCTTGCTTCGAATTCTAAAGAATGACTCTTTCTCTAAGGGTTTAGTAAAGATGCCTGCTAATTGATTACGAGTTTCTACAAACTCAATTTCGACATCCCCTTTGAGAACATGATCTCTTATGAAATGATGCCTGATTTCAATGTGCTTTGTTCTCGAATGAAGAACGGGATTCTTCGTGAGACAAATGACACTAGTGTTGTCACATATAATTGGAATGTGATCAAGACTTAGGCCGTAATCCACAAGTTGTTGTTTCATCCAAAGGATTTGAGCGCAACAACTTCCAGCGGCTACATATTCCGCTTCAGTGGTGGATAAAGCAACACTGACTTGTTTCTTGCTAAACCAAGAAACTAATGAACTACCAAGCATGTGGCAAGTGCCGCTGGTGCTTTTCCTATCCAATTTGCAACCTGCAAAGTCGGAATCGGAATAGCCAATAAGGTGGCAAGATGAACCCTTGGGATACCAAAGTCCCACGTTCATTGTGCCGATAAGGTATTTCATTATCCGTTTAACCGCAGTCAAATGCGATTCTTTTGGACAAGATTGATACCGTGCACACAGACAGATGCTAACATTATATCAGGGCGACTAGCTGTAAGGTAAAGTAGAGATCCGATCATACCTCTGTATCTCTTGACTTCTACTTCTTTACCTTTTTCGTCTTTGTCAAGGGTTCCCGAAGTGCCCATAGGAGTTTGCATTGCTTTGGCTTCAATCATTTCAAAGCGCTTGAGCAACTCCTTGCAATAAAATGAAAGTTCCCTCTTTCATTTGCTTCACTTGCAAGTGGATGATCGCTTAGACGTTTTCCACTCTGTAGGAAGCTTTTCTTGCTCTTCGTTTTGCTCCACTTGATGCCTCTCACCATCATCCTTCTTGGTATGGTTTGGAATTTCATCATCAGGATGGATTCTTATGAATCTACAAGATTATCACAAATATCCTTTCTCGGCAAGCAAGAGTTATTTTTGGCAAAGACCACATGTAGTGTTTTCAAAAAATACGTTTATTAAGGATTCTATATGCATTACTATGCAATGAGTAATGTAAAAAAAAAATGCATTTATTGAATTTGTATCAAATTTTCCTAAAATGCTTTTTCCATTATTATGAAGAAATTTTGCAACCAAATCAATTCTATCTCCTTGTAGAATTACCTCATTGTTACTAAGGCGTTCTACTGAGCAATACTTAGAATTGAAAGTAACACTATTTCTCTTGTCACAAAATTGACTTATGCACAAGAGGTTGTGTTTAAGACCTTTGACCAACAAAATGTCATTAATAGAAGAAGAAGGATTTTACCAACCGAACCAATGCCGATAGTTTTTCCTTTGTTGTCACTTAAGATGACATGTCCTTCCTTTGTTGGTTTTGTACCCAAAATTTGGATGCATCATCAGTCACGTGCTTGGAGCATCCGCTATCAAGGTACTAAAGTACACTTGATGCCTTCAAGCACACCTGCAATCAAATTAATGACAGAATTTTGGTACCCAAGTGCTTTTGGGTCCTTTGGGGTTAGTGACAAAATTGTATGTGTCACTTAGAGTAATGTGCCTATGCCTAGAATAGCATACCGGTGCAATATGGCCTACTTTATCACAGTAGTGGCATACTACATTTGGATTCCACATAAACTTAGGAAAATAATAAGCACTAGGTTTATGAAAGTTTTGCCTAGTTTGATCTACTCCGTTTTTCCAACGGTAGTTATTTCTAGGTTTTCTAGTGATATGGTTATTAGGCCTAGTAATTTTCTTTCTAGGTGGTCTACTTTAGTGAACCTAGATTCATTTTTACTAGATTGATTTCCAATTTTGTTTTTCCCTTTATTTTTATGGCCTAGTCCTTCTTTAGCAACAGGAAATTTATCAAAAACAAGATTCAAATTCTTTTGAGGCTTATTTAATTTATCAATAATTGCCTCTAATTTTTCTACTTGAGCCTTATGGGATTTACACGAATTACAAGGGCTATTTGAACTTTCGGGTTTGTTGGCACTCCTTTTTCCAAAAAATTTATTTTCTTCTTTTAGATTCTCATTCTCCTTAGACAATTTTTCTAAATCCTTTTTGGAGTCTGAGAGATCATTTTTCAAAGAGTTGTTTTTGTTTTTAATACCGATAAATTCATTATAAAGTTCTTCAAAAGCTTTTTGTAATTCTACTAAAGTATAAGAGTCATTGGAAAGATTAGTACTAACCTCTTCGTCTTCTTGAGGAGTGTCCTCAATGGCTATGAGACAAAGGTTTGCGATTTCTTCTTCATCGCTCGACTCGTTTCCGGAGTCATCTTCTTCCCAAG
>MCJB01038689.1:18937-49863 GCA_002018475.1 Nicotiana obtusifolia
CGAACCGCTTTTCATTTCGCGGTTCGCTTTCTCGTCGCTTTCTCGGCCTTAGTTTTCTGTCCGTGTTCGCAACGGGTAGGGGAGGATTTCGCGTTTCGCTTTTTCTTTCGCGATTCGCTTTCTGGTCGCGAAGAGCGACCATATGTTTCTGTCTGACTTCACGACGGGGAGGGCAGGTTTCGTGAATCGCTTTTCCAATTCGCGATTCGCCTTCTCGTCGCTTTTCTTGGCCTCAACTCACTGCCCGTGTTCGCGATGGGCAGGAGAGTTTCGTGAACCGCTCTTCCTCTTCGCGGTTCGCTTTTCCTTCGCTTTTCCTCATCTGTTCCTTTTCCTTACTTATTTCAATTCTTTTCAAAATCTTTCTTACTCCTAAGCCTTTACACATACCATATTATACTCAAATAGTAGATAAAATTATATCCTTACGCCTTTCATTTTTCCCGCCCTTTTTCTAATAAACTTTTAATAAATTCTTCAACCCTTCTTCTTATTCTTAGGCCCATATACACTCGCCACGTTGCGGCGTAATTACATCGGAAAATTTACGGGGTATTACACTTTTTGGAGTTTAAGAGATCCTTTTTCAAAGAGTTGTTTTTGTTACCGATAAATTCATTATAAAGTTCTTCAAAGCCTTTTTGTAATTCTACTAAAGTAAAATCATCATTTGAATGATTAGTTACTAACCTCTTTGTCTTCTTGAGGAGTGTCCTCAATGGCTATGAGACAAAGGTTTGCGATTTCTTCTTAATCGCTCGACTCGTTTCCGGAGTCATCTTCTTCCCAAGACATGAAAGCCCTTTGTTTCTTCTGGGGCTTTTTCTTCTCGGTTTTGGCTTTTGGACAATATGGTTTGATATGTCCATCTTCCCCGCAACCGTAGCACTTTGGAGGTGCTTGTTTCTTGGTCTCCTTTTCTTGTTCCCTTCTCATGAATTTTTGGAACTTTTTGATTACCAAGATGTGTTCTTCGTCATCACTGCTAGAGTCGTTGGACTCCTTGATTTCCTTTCTTGAGGTTGATGACTTAAGAGCCAAGCTCTTTTTTTTCTTATCATCATCAAAAACAAATGGTTTGTTAAGATGAGTAGATTCATAGGTGATAAGATTACCTCTTAGTCCAACATAAGTGATCTTGATTGAGGTGGTGGCTTCTTGGATTGCATCAACTTTAGATTGCCACTCCGGTTTGAGACTTCGGAGTATTTTCCTCACAAGCTCTTCTTCGGAAAAGACTTTTCCAAGAGCATCAAGATCATTTATAATGTTTGAAAACCGTTCAAAGGTTTTCTCAATATTTTCATCTTCCTTCATCCTGAAAAGTTCATACTCAAAGGTTAGAAGATCAATTTTTGCCTTTCGGACTTGGGACGTACCTTCGTAGGTGATTTCCAGTTTATCCCATATCTCCTTGGCGATTTTGCATCTTGAAATTTTCTGGTAGTCATCCGGATTTACTGCACAATATAGCATGTTGACAGCCCGTGCATAAGCTTCAACTTTTCTTATGTCTACATCGGTGTATTCCCTTTTTGGTTTGGGAACCATTTGCTCGCCGACCTTTTTGGTGATAATTTCTTCACCATTTTCAATAATTTGCCACAATTTAAAATCAGTGGCTCGTACGTATATTCTCATACGTTCCTTCCAGTAGGTGTAATTTGTCCCATCGAAGAGAGGTGGTCTCGATGTGGATTGTCCTTCACCTAAACCTGCATATACATTTCTAGAATACGATGCCATAGATCTTATTCTCAACCGGTTAAGGCTTGTAGAGAATTAGGCTCTGATACCAATTGTTAGAATATATGCACAAAGCTAGAGGGGGGGGGGTGAATAGCGTTTTAAGGAACTTAACCAAATTTTCGCAATATAAATATACAATTGAAAATGTAAGTGCGAAAATAAGATAGAGAGAAATAAAGTGCGGAATATAAAAGAGAGCGTACACAACGATGTATAGTGGTTCACTACAACTTGTAGCTAGTCCACTCCTCAAGAGACACTCTTGAGTATTTCACTATATCCGTTAAGCTTGTGGGTGCCTAACAAACCGTTTACAACACATACTTGAGTCACACAAGATTCGCCAATGTTAAGCTTGCGGGTGCCTAACCAACCGTTACAACACAAACACTTGAGTCACACAAGGTTTGCCAATGTTAAGCTTGCGGGTGCCTAACCAATCGTTACAATAACGAATACTTGAATCACACAAGATTCTTAATGCTAGACTTGCGGGTGCCTAACCAACCGTTACAACACAAAGACTTGAATCACACAAGCTTTGCAAACAACAAGGACTTGTACCCAATGCCTTCGGTCTTCTATCTTTTGATTTACCAATTTCAATCTTTTTGCTTCAACGACTTTTTCCATTCATCGACTTGTACCCAATGCCTTGAAAGCTTGACTTGTAGTCCCAACGAAGTCCATAGCAATTTCTAACATCTTGAAAGCTTGACTCGTAGTCCCAACGAAGTCCATAGCAATCTCCAATCTCTTGAAAGCTTAACTCGTAATCACAACGAAGTCCATAGCAATCTTAGCAGTTTGTCAATGATGGTTTGTCGATTATCAAAACCTACAACAAGACATAAAGTCATTAATTAAGGCTTCATCAACATGAATGCATTTTCCAACAGCAGGGTGAGTTGAGCACATCATTTGATCCCAAGATGGACGGATAGTCCAAGCTCACTATTCAGATATTGGATGATATGCTTCGCGCCTGTGTTATAGATTTCGGGGGTTCTTGGGATCAATTCTTGCCACTTGCGGAGTTTGCCTACAACAACAGCTACCAGACGAGTATTCAGATGGCTCCCTATGAGGCATTATATGGGAGGCGGTGACGATCGCCAGTTGGATGGTTCGAGCCGAGGGAGGCTCGGTTGTTGGGTACAGATTTGGTATAAGATGTCTTCGATAAGGTCAAGATTATTCAGGATTGACTTCGCACAGCCTAGTCTAAGCAGAAGAGTTATACTGACCGTCAAGTTTTTGATGTTGCATTCATGGTCGGAGAGAAGGTATTGCTCCGGGTTTCACATGAAGAAGGGCAAGTTGAGCCCTAGGTATATCGAACCCTTCGACATTCTTAAGAGAGTGGGTGAGGTGGCTTACAGGCTCGCATTGCCACCTAGTTTATCGACAGTCCATCCGGTGTTCCATGTGTCTATGCTCCGGAAGTATCACGGTGGTCCGTCCCATGTGTTAGATTTTAGCTCAATCCAATTGGACAAGGATTTGACTTATGAGGAGGAGCCGGTGGCTATTCTAGCCCAGCAGGTTCGACAGTTGAGGTCTAAGAATTATCCTTCAGTTCGAGTGTAGTGGAGAGTTCAGCCGGTCGAGGCAGCCACTTCGGAGTCTGAGTCGGACATGCGGAGTAGATATCCACACCTTTTCAGCAGTCCAGGTACCTTTCTATGTCCGTACAAGGATGACCATTTGTTTTAGAAGCGGAGAATGTGATGACCCGATAGGTCATCTAGAGTTTTAATCCTTAATTCTATGTTCCAAGACCTCAAATAACTCTTTTTAGTCTTTCTCGATTTGCGTGCACAGTCCGAGTCTTTTTTTGGAAGGCTCTTATGTGAAAAATTGATTAAAATGTGAATTCGTACCTTAAAAATCCATTTGAGTTGACTTCGGTCAATGTTTTGAAGAAACGGACCTGGATCCGTATTTTGACAGTCCCCGTGGGTCCGTGTCGTGATTTGGTACTTGGGCGTACGTCCGGAATCGAATTTGGAGGTCTCTCGCTCGAGTTAAAGGTTTAGAGAATTTATGAATTTGACTGAAATTTAACTTTGTTGCTACCGGGTCCGGATTTTGGTTCCGGAGCTTGGTATAAGTTCATTACTATATTTAGGACTTTTCTTCAATGTTTGGCGCGAAATGGAGTTGAATTGACGTGACTTGAACGTCCGGTTTTTAAAATAGAAATTATTAAGTTTTATTGAAAAATTCATTTGATTTGGTGTCCAATTCGTTAGATCTTGGTGTTATTTCGGTATTTTGATTGTGTGAGCGAGTTCGTGTGATGTTTTTGGACTTGTGTGCATGTTTGGTTTGGAGCCCCGAGGGCTCGGGTGAGTTTCGGATAGGATACAGAGTGATTTTGGACTTAGAAATATTGTTGGTGAAGTCGGGTTCTGGTGAAGCCTCTGATCTCGCAATTGCGAGGTCCATGTTCGCATTTGCGAACTGTTAAGGTTCCTGTCAGGTTTGCATTTGCGAACAAATTGTTCTCATTTGCAAAGTAGTATTGGAAGGGGGGGAGTGATTCGCAGTTTCGATCAAAGGTTCGCAATTGCGGAAGTCCCAAGTTCGCAATTGCGAACAAAACCATCGCATTTGCGATGGTAACAGAGATGGGGGACCTTTGCAATTGAGAACCCCAGGTTGCAATTGTGACATCTGCGCCTGGACTTAAGAAGGGAAAAACGGGATTTTAGCTCATTCTTTCAAATTCTCAGCCCTAAAAACCTTAGAGACGATTTTTCCAAGAGCTCTTTTTCCCCAATTTATTGGTAAATGACTCTAACCTACTTTCTTTCAATTACCCATTACATTTCATAAGATTTTAACCTTAAATCTAGGATTTTCATGGTAGAAGTTGGGAATTTGGGTAGAATTAGAAATTTTTGTAAAATTGTAATTTAGACCTCAAATTGAGGTCGGATTTCGAAACAAAGTACATAACCGGGCTCGGGGGTGAATGGTTAATCGGGTTTTGGTCTGAATTTCGGGTTTGAGGGATTAGGACTTGTTTGCCTATTTGTTACATGTTTAAATGTTTGGGTAAAACGTATATGTGAGGTGACAAGTACATATACGTTGTTGCTGGGCTAAAGCATACGGGTGAGACTTGTTTCCTTGTAATTTATTTCCTTCTTTGATTATGACATACATGCTTAGACTAGTTTATTTCTTTATTGATCGTTCTTTCCGCATTTATGAACTATCTGTGATAATTGAGTACTTTTGGAAGTTGAGGTTTGGATTTTGGAACCGTTGCTGACGTAAGGTTTGTTCTTGCTTATTCTACCTCCCACATGTTATATTCATTGCAATATGGTAAGGGAGAGTGTTAAAGCACAAAAGGTGATGTTGTACCGATTATTTTTTCATTTAATGATTAATACATGGTGAGGAAGAGAGTTAAAGCACGAAGGGTGATGTCGTGCCGTATGTATCGTTTCATGACGAAATTAAGAGTAAAAGCATGAAGGGTGATGCCGTGTCGTATTTATCATTTCATGGAGAGATTGAGAGTGAAAGCACGAAGGGTGATGCCATACCATTATTATTGTTTCATGGTGAGGTTGAGAGTAAAAGCATGATGGGTGATGTCGTGCAGTCTTTATTCATTATGTTATCCATTTTCATTGGTTGGTGATTTACTTGACTGTCTTATGTTGACATTCTCGTTATAGCTATCATATCATGTTCCCATTCGTATGTTCCCTCCCACTAGTACTTGTTTAATCTCTATTTGTTGTCATGTTTCACATATATCTTTGTTTGTACAGGTTTAATTACGTGGGTGTCCTGTCATATCCTCGTCATTACCTCATCGAGGTTAGGCTCGACACTTACGGAGTACATTGGGTCTGTTGTACTCATACTATACTCTGCACTTCTTGTGCAGATTTTGGTACTGGTCCCCGCTGTCCGTGAGGTGCATCAGCTCGGATTAACTTATTTGGAGACTCGAGATAGATCTTCCTGGCATCCACAGATCTTTAAGTCCCCTTCCTCTTTCCTTATTTACTATTCATTTCATTCGAGACAGTTGTATTTATTTCAGAATCTATTTGTAGAACCTCTAGAAGCTCGTGTACTTGTGACTCCAGATTCGGGTTGTACTTAGATAATTGGGTTATTATGCTATTTCGTAATTATTCAATTTCATTTCTGTTTAATTGGTTAAATTGTTCGAAGTGTTTAAAAAAATGGCAAAAGAATTACTCTAATATTGGCTTGCCTAGCGAGTGAAATTTTAGGCGCCATCACGGTCTCGAAGGTGGAATTTCGGGTCGTGACAGTTCAACATCGGTTTGTGGTGTTAGAGTTGCGTACTAGCCGATATCGGATTTCGAAATGAGGTAAGTCTCTTGCCTAATTTCATAGGGGACTCATCCCCGTAAGTGTTCTATCTGCTATTTTCTACGTGTTATGGTAGCTATGTACATACGAGATAACGAGCGTATGTGCGTATGCTAGATTTTGACATGTTCGGGTAGAGTTAGAGTTATACCATGCTTTAGCTATACTACTTGAGTTAATCTTGCCTGTTTCAATGCTTTAATTCATGACTTAGCCTGAGAATAGACTTGCGTAGTCTACCGAGCTTTGCCATTCTAAAAACTTGGCATGGTACTAGATTAGTCATAGAATTATACTTTCTCTTACGAATTTACTCACTGGTTGTACTTATGTGTTCAGAAGTATCATTACTCTGACGAGATCAGGCTATTCATCTCAACAGTACACTTATGAAAATACCTCAGTGATATTCTTATGGGATCGGACTGATCGCCTTAGCACCCCACTTATTAGATTGGGCCATTTGCCTCGGTAGGATTATGTGAAGTATTTTCATTAGGAAGTCAATATGTACATGAGCACCTTGACTCGGATTTGACATTTGCACCCGACATTAGTTCCATATATTGCATTCATACAGTAATTGGTACTTGACAGTTTTGTATTTGGTTCTTTTATTAAATAGCATATTGTATATATTTATTTGCTTTGTTGCTACTTGCCATGCCCCATACCTAATTTAATTTCTCATGTATATCTGATTCTTTTTGGACCGCTAGTAAGTGTCAATGTCAACTCATCGCCACTACTTCTTCGAAGTCAGACTAAATACTTATTGGGTACGTATTAATTTACGTACTCATACTACACTTCTGCATAAATTGTCCAGGTGCTGAGACAGGTCCACCTGGTGGTTACACAGGCGCATATGCACAACTACTGATGAGACTTTGTAGTGAGCTTCTTTCTAAGCTACGATCCGCAGCACATGAAGTCTCTTTTCAATTTATTTACTGTATTATGTCTATGTTTTTATTCCAAACAATTGTTATAGTACTATTATATATTCCAATAGATGCGGCATTTATGATATTGGATTTTGGGATCGTGGACTGCTTGATCTTATTTTTGATATTGGTTGATTTAGCATTTGGCTTGTAATGGATCATAGTACAAGTTTTTTGTTAAATGCCTGATATCTCATATATGGTTTAGAATGCTTTTTGATTATTTTAATTCTCAAAATGTTTTAAGATGTGTAGTGAACTATTCATTGCGGTGATTAGTTGTTGGTTTATCTAGCAGCGACATTAGGAGCCATCACGTCCTACGGTGAGATTTGGATCATAAAAGACAACGACTTTGCCATTAGTACAAATTTGTTCCTTACTGAATTCGACTCGAAAAAATGACTCCCAATTGCTTCCATGTGTTGTGGAGTTAAAACTTCATCTAATTCCGCTCTAGCAAAAAACATGGCCATGTCCTCAACAACGATTGGAATGTCCAAAGTCATATCTGTTAGAATACATGCACAACGCTAGAGGGAGGGGTGAATAGCGTTTTAAGGAAATTTACCAAATTTTCGCAATAAGAGTATACAATTGAAAGTGTAAGTGCAAAAATAAGATAGCGAGAAATAAATTGCGGAATGTAAATAGAAAGCGTACACAACGATGTATAGTGGTTCACTACAACTTGTAGCTAGTCCACTCCTCAAGAATCACACTTGAGTATTTCACTATCTCCGTTAAGCTTGCGGGTGCTTAACAAACCGTTACAACACAAACTCTTGAATCACACAAGGTTTGCACAACAACCACGAACACTTGAATCACACAAGCTTCGTGAATCAACAAGGAAGACACTCTTCCTTAAAAACAACAAGGGATAACTTCCCTTAAGTGTATGACAACACAATTTGATCACTCAAATATAACTCTCACAAGAGTAGATGAAGTGAAGAAAGTTTAAGCTCAAGAACACAACTTTGATCTTCAAGAAAATGGCTCAATATAGCTCAATTGATTATGAAAACTTGAAGCAATGTAATCTTATAAATTGGATGAAGTGTTGTATTCAAATGAGGTTTATGAGGCTATATTTATAGCCCCAAAACCCCGTATGTCCGTTGGGGGTCTTGCCAAGCTTCTCCCAAGCTTAAACAAGGTTTTCGGGCATTGAAAAATTCTGCTTGTTTGCTTTACCATCGATGTTTTTAGACTTGCCATCGATGGTGGGCAAAAACTATCCGTTGAAGCCCCAACAGACAGAAGCCATCGGATGGCTTCTTGCTGGAATTTTCCAGCCCGATTTTTGGTTCACAATTTTATTATTTTGTAAAAACCATTGTTTTGAAAAATGTCTTAATGATTTTTGAAATAGTTTTTAGACTTGGGCCAAGTTCTTAAAAACTAAAGAAGATCAAAAATAACATCAAGACTCAAAATCAAAATCAAGAATAAAATACTACATCTTTTAGTCTTCAATCTTTTTGCTTCATCGACAGGTTCCATGCATCAACTTCTATTATCTTGAAAGCTCGACTTGTAGTCACAACAAAATCCAAGCAATCTTGTTAACTCGTTAATGATGGTTTGTCAATTATCAAAACCTACAACAAGACACAAAGTCATTAGTTAAGGTTTCATAAATAAGAATGCGAATACGTTTTTCCAACAATTTCCCCCTTTTTGATAATGACAAACATTAGTCTGGGATATGCATTCTTATAGCAAAAAGAATTTTGATATTGATATCAATTGTTATGAAAAACAAAATTTAAGACAAGTTGTTATAACTTCTCTTTTTATCAATATAACAAAAAAATGTATTCATGTATTCCCCCTAAATTTATGCTTCCCCTTTAATATATGCATATCATTGTATTTCTTATACAATTCTTACTAAGATAATATCTTCCCCCTTTTGGCATTAGCAAAAAGATATTATAAACAAATAGCAAAAATCATATTAATTAAGAAGTACATTGCATAAATATTAAAGACAAGATTGAGATGCATAATTGAAATACAAGAAAATTTAAAACTCAAAAATCATCACTTTCATCATCTTCTTCATTGCGCCTCATGTATTTTCGAAAATCTGCATCTAGTGTATCAACTTTGTGTGTAAGTTGATTAATTTGATTTCCGAAATTGAGTAATGTGGCGTTGATTGACTCAAGAGTCACCGGTTCGGAAGAAGAGGCTTGTTGTGGAAGTGGGAGCTCTTGATGTTGAGCTCTTTGTTGGGGTTGTTCCGATGACTTTCGGAAAGAAGCATCTGTTACCGACCAAATTTTGATCCTTTTGGTTGTAGGACCAATATTAGTCGTTACCTCATAATATTTGAGGATGTCCATCACGACCGGAGCATAAGGGAGTGGTTCCCCCTCACGAATTGCATCGAGCATATGAATCATGACAAATTGTGTCCAATTTATCCTTGCTTCATGCAAAATTGCATGCATTATCCTTACATCTTCAACCGAGAGAGTAGTATGAGAGAATTTCCTCAGTTTGAAAATATGTGTGATTATGTAGAAGAGTAGACGGTACTCTTCATGCATATTGGTGATGGTTGGACGACGACTTGATCGATTTGGTTGCCTACTGACACCCATAAGGTTTAAAAATGCCGCTTCATCGAAAGCGACTCCTTGAACAC
The DNA here is from genome assembly GCA_002018475.1 of Nicotiana obtusifolia. NCBI lineage: Eukaryota > Viridiplantae > Streptophyta > Magnoliopsida > Solanales > Solanaceae > Nicotiana > Nicotiana obtusifolia. The sequence goes on from MCJB01038689.1 coordinate 28,667, forward strand.
CGGCGTAGAGATTTATGTCTTCGCCGTCTGTCGGAAGTCCTGTAATTTCCGACATTATTTCTTGATTGAGAAAAATTTCCGTACCATTTACGAAAGAGATGAGATTTCCGTCGATTTGACGAAGATTTGAGTAAAATGCACAAATTAAATCTTCGTGTATATACTCTTGTTGGTTTCTTACAAAGCGTAAGAGATTTGATTGTCGTAGAGCATTGTAAAGGTAGTTAAAACCTTTCATATCGAAATAAATCTCCCTTACAAATCTGGGAGGCAAAACATCTCTTTTCTCAAAATTTTCCCGAAAATTGTGTAGTTCATGTCTAGTTGGGAACCATAGATATGAACCATCTTTGTATTTTGAAGCATTTCTTGGAATGGGATTTGTAGAAGATGAAGCCATTGGTATGAATTTTGAAGAGTTAGAAAAAATGGCTTGAAATCAAGAAATGAGAAGAAGAAGAAGAGAGGATTTTTAGCACAAATTTGAGTTCTTGCACTTGTTTGGAAGATATGTGAAGTGAGTTTTTTGAGTGTGGAAGATCAATTTATAGAGAATTCAAGCTATATGACCGTTTGGGGGCCTTAAGGTCATTTCAGGGCTTTTCAAACGGTCAAAAACGGCTCTATTTTTCAAAAAAAATCAGAAGCCATCGATAGTGCAAGGGGAAGCCATCGATGGCTTGAACTCACTGGATTTTATTTACGCTGGACAGAAGCTTCTCACCATCGATGGCTTTTCTGGAAGCCATCGATGGCTTCAACCTTCTGGAAATTTCTGTCATTTCCAGAAATATTTCGCCATCGATGTTGCACGTTTAAACATCGATGGTTGAGAATGGAAGTGAATATTTATCACATTTTAAGCGAATACTTTGACTAATTGAGTTCCCCCTCACTTACTAAATTATCCACATGATGAGGAGAACCTGCAAAACAAAGTAAACATCTCCGACGCTCAAGTTAGTAATGTTCAAAACATAAATAATTATGCACATAATTAGATCAATGTTGAGTCAAGAATTCCAAGCTCGCTTCGAATTCTAAAGAATGACTCTTTCTCTAAGGGTTTAGTAAAGATGTCTGCTAATTGATTATGAGTTTCTACAAACTCAATTTCGACATCCCCTTTAAGAACATGATCTCTTATGAAATGATGCCTGATTTCAATGTGCTTTGTTCTCGAATGAAGAACAGGATTCTTCGTGAGATAAATGGCACTAGTGTTGTCACATTTAATTGGAATGTGATCAAGACATAGGCCGTAATCCACAAGTTGTTGTTTCATCCAAAGGATTTGAGCGCAACAACTTCCAGCGGCTACATATTCCGCTTCAGTGGTGGATAAAGCAACACTGACTTGTTTCTTGCTAAACCAAGAAACTAATGAGCTACCAAGCATGTGGCAAGTGCCACTGGTGCTTTTCCTATCCAATTTGCAACCTGCAAAGTCGGAATCGGAATAGCCAATAAGGTGGCAGGATGAACCCTTGGGATACCAAAGTCCCACGTTCATTGTGCCAATGAGATATTTCATTATCCGTTTAACCGCAGTCAAATGCGATTCCTTTGGACAAGATTGATACCGTGCATATAGACAAACACTAAATATTATATCAGGACGACTAGCTATAAGGTAAAGTAGAGATCCGATCATACCTCTGTATCTCTTGACTTCTACTTCTTTACCTTTTTCATCTTTGTCAAGGGTTCCCGAAGTACTCATAGGAGTTGGCATTGCTTTGGCATCGATCATCTCGAATCTTTTAAGCAATTCCTTGAAATACTTTGATTGACAAATGAAAGTCCCCTCTTTCATTTGCTTCACTTGCAAGCCCAAGAAGATGTTGAGCTCATCCATCAAAGACATTTCAAACTCCTCTGTCATGAGCTTAGAAAATTCCTTGCATAAAGACTCATTAGTAGCACCTAATATAATGTCGTCTACATAAATTTGAACTAAAAGGATGTTTTCGTTTTTGTTCATTATAAAAAGAGTGGTGTCGACTTTTCCTCTTTGGAATCCATTTTCCAAAAGGAATTTACTCAATCTCTCATACCAAGCTCGGGGAGCTTGTTTTAGGCCGTAGAGAGCTTTCTTGAGTTTAAACACGTGATTTGGAAACTCAAAGTTTTCAAACCCTGGTGGTTGGTCGACATATACTTCCTCTTGGATAACACCATTGAGGAATGCACTCTTAACATCCATTTGATAAAGTTTGAAATTCATTGAAGAAGCAAATGCGAGAAGTAAGCGAATAGCCTGTAATCGTGCAACAGGTGCATATGTTTCTTCAAAATCAATTCCTTCTTATTGATTGTAGCCTTTGGCTACTAACCTAGCATTGTTTCTAGTAATTATACCATTTTCATCTAATTTATTTCGAAAAACCCATTTCGTACCAATTATTGTATGATCATAGGGTTTTGGCACCAATTCCCAAACGTCATTTCGTTTGAATTGGTTAAGCTCCTCTTGCATTGCCAAGATCCAATGTTCATCATTAATTGTGTCAGAAATGGTTTTTGGCTCAATTTGTGAAACAAAAGCCATGTGTGTGATTGTGTTCCTAAGAGTGTTTCGAGTACTTACCCCTTGGTTGATGTCACCAATTACCTTGTCTAGGGGATGATCTCTAGATGTTATCCACTCGTTAGGAAGCTCTTCTTGCTCATTATTTTGATCCTCTTGAGGTCTTTCACCATCATCTTCTTTGGTGTGGCTCGGACCTTCATCATCAAGACGGATTCCTTCTAATGAATCTGCAAGATCATCATAAAAATCCTTTCTAGGCAACCGAGAGTCATTTTCAGCAAAGACCACGTGTGGTGATTCTTCAATGGTTAAAGTGCGTTTATTAAAGATCCTATATGCTTTACTACGCAATGAATAACCAAGGAAGATACCTTCATCCGATTTAGCATCGAATTTACCTAAATGATCTTTTCCATTATTATGCACAAAACATTTACAGCCAAAAACACGAAGATGGGAAAGATTAGGCTTTCTACCTTTAAATAACTCATAAGGCGTTTTCATAAGCATTGGCCTAATTACTGCACGATTTAATACATAGCTTGCAGTACTTATGGCATCGGCCCAAAAATACTTAGGAATTTTTGCCTCATTGATCATAGTTCTAGCCATCTCTTCAAGAGATCTATTTTTGCGTTCCATAACCCCATTTTGTTGTGGTGTGCGTGGGGCTGAGAAATTATGATCAATTCCGAGTTCATTGCAAAAGACATTAAATTCGTCTTTCTCGAACTCTCCCCCATGATCGCTTCTAATAGCGACAATGCTGCAGTTCTTTTCATTTTGGATCCTTTTAGCAAATTTTCTAAAAACATCAAATGCCTCATTTTTATGAGTAAGAAATAATGTCCATGTAAATCTAGAATAGTCATGAACAATTATAAAGACATAATAATTTCCACCAAAACTCTTTGTCCTACAAGGTCCAATGAGATCCATATGCAAAAGTTGTAAGGGTCTAGTCGTAGAAACTACATTCTTAGACTTAAATGATGACCTTACTTGTTTTTCTTTTTGACATGCATCACAAATAGAATCTTTTTCGAACTTCATTTTAGGGACTCCAATTACTAGGTCTTTAGAAATCAATTTATTTAAATGATTCATGTTGATGTGAGCTATTCTACGATGCCACAACCATGTATCTTCCTCTTTACTCATGAGACACTTAGCAATATTTGAGGAAGTATTTTCTAAATCTACCATGTAAATGTTATCAATTCTATTACCTTGTAGAATTACCTCATTATTATTAAGGCGTTCTACAGTGCAATATTTAGAATTGAAGGTCACACGATTTCCCTTGTCACATAATTGACTTATGCTCAAGAGATTATGTTTGAGACCTTTAACTAACAAAACATCATCAATAGAGGAGGAAGGGTTTTTGCCTACCGAACCAATGCCGATAATCTTCCCTTTGTTGTTGTCACCAAATATGACATTCCCTCCTTTAGTTGGTTTGATGTTTGTAAACTTGGATGCATCTCCGGTCATGTGCTTGGAGCATCCGCTATCAAGGTACCAAAGTACACTTGATGCCTTCAAGCACACCTGCAGTCAATTTAATGACAGGATTTTGGTACCCAAGTGCTTTTGGGTCCTTTTGGGTTAGTGGCAAAATTGTGTGTGTCACTTAGAGTAATGTGTCTATGCCTAGTATAGCACACCGGTGCAATATGACCTACTCTATCACAGTAGTGACATACTACATTTGGATTCCACATAAATTTAGGAGCATAATATGTCCTAGGTTTATTAAAGTTTTGCCTAGGATGTTCTACATCATTTCTCCTATAATTTCTAGGCTTTTTCATGATTTGGTCATTAGGCCTAGTAGTTTTCTTTCTAGGCGGCCTAGTGTTAGTGAACCTAGATTCATTCTTACTAGATTGATTTCCAACTTTTTTCCCTTTATTTTTATGGCCTAGTCCTTCTTTAGCAACAGAAAATTTATCAAAAACAAGATTCAAATTCTTTTGAGGCTTATTTAATTTATCAATAGTTGCCTCTAATTTTTCAGCATGAATCTTAAGGGATTTGCAAGAATTACAAGAACTACTTGAACTTTCAGGTTTATCGGCACTCCTTTTTCCAAAAATTTTGTTTTCTTCTTTTAGTCGCTCATTTTCCTTAGACAATTTTTCTAACTCTTTTTCGGAGTCTAAAAGTTCTTTCTTCAAAGAATTGTTTTTATCTTTAATGCCGACAAATTCGTCATAAAGTTCTTCAAAAGCATTTTGTAATTCTACTAAAGTAAAATCATCATTTGAAGGATTGTTACTAACCTCTTTGTCTTCTTGAGGAGTATCCTCAATGGCCGTGAGACAAAAGTTTGTGACATCTTCTCCGTCGCTTGATTCGTTGGAGTCGTCTTCTTCCCAAGACATGAATTCCTTTTGGAATTGAGACGTACCTTCGTAAGTGATTTCAAGTTCGTCCATATTTCCTTGGCCGTCTTGCATTTCGAGATTTTCCGGTAGTTATCCGGATTTATAGCACAGTAAAGTAAGTTGATAGCCCGTGCATAAGCTTCAACTTTTCTTATGTCTTCTTCGGAGTATTCATTCTCCGGTTTAGGAATTGTTCTTGCTCCAACCCTTTTGGTGATTAGTTCCTCACCGTTTTCAATAATTCGCCATAATTTAAAATCGGTGGCTCGTACGTATATTCTCATACGTTCCTTCCAATAGGTGTAATTTGTCCCATCGAAGAGAGGTGGTCTTGACGTGGACTGTCCTTCACCTAATCCTGCATATACATTTCTAGAAGAAGAGGCCATTGATCTTTATTCTCAACCTGTTAAGGCTTGTAGAGAATTAGGCTCTGATACCAATTGTTAGAATATATGCACAACGCTAGAGGGGGGGTGAATAGCGTTTTAAGGAACTTTACCAAATTTTCGCAATATGAATATAGAATTAAAGTATAAGTGCGAAAATAAGATAGCGAGAAATAAATTGCGGAATGTAAATAGAAACGTACACCTCGATGTATAGTGGTTCACTACAACTTGTAGCTAGTCCACTCCTCAAGAGACTCTCTTGAGTATTTCACTATCTCCGTTAAGCTTGCGGGTGCCTAACAAACCGTTTACAACACGAATACTTGAGTCACACAAGATTCGCCAATGTTAAGCTTGCGGGTGCCTAACCAACCATTACAACACAAACACTTGAGTCACACAAGGTTTGCCAATGTTAAGCTTGCGGGTGCCTAACCAACCGTTACAACAACGAATACTTGAATCACACAAGATTCGCAATGTTAGACTTGCGGGTGCCTAACCAACCGTTACAACACAAAGACTTGAATCACACAAGCTTTGCAAACAACAAGGAAGAAGCTCTTCCTTACTACAACAAGGGAAAACCTCCCAAAGGTGTAGAACTACACAAATATCACTCAAAAATGAATCTCTCAAAAGAGTAAGTAGAGTGAAGAAGTTATAGCTCAAGAACACAACTTTAGGCTTCAAGAAAATGGCTCAATATAGCTTAAATGATTATGAAAACTTGAAGCAATATAATCTTATGATTTGGAAGAAGTGTTGTGTTCAAATGAGGTTCATGAGGCTATATTTATAACCCCAAAACCCCATATGTCCGTTGGGGATCTTGCCAAGCTTCTCCCAAGCTTAAACAAGGTTTTTGGTCATTGAAAAATTCTGCCGGTTTGCCTTACCATCGATGGTGGGCAAAAACTATCCGTTGAAGGCCCAACAGACAGAAGCCATCGATGGCTTATGCTGAAGCCATCGATGGTGGCTCAACAGCCAGAAGCCATCGATGGTGGATACTGAAGCCATCGATTGTGGCTCGGTTCTGGAAATTTTCCAGCTTGATTTTGGTTCACAATTTTATTATTTTGTAAAAACATTGTTTTGAAAAATGTCTTAATTATTTTTGAAAGAGTTTTTAGACTTGAGCCAAGTTCTTAAAAACTAAAGAAGATCAAAAATAATATAAGACTCAAAATCAAAATCAAGACTAAAATACTACATCTTTTAGTCTTCAATCTTTTTGCTTCATCGACAGGTTCCATGCATCAACTTCTATTATCTTGAAAGCTCGACTTGTAGTCACAATAAAATCCAAGCAATCTTGGTAACTCATTAATGATGGTTTGTCAATTATCAAAACCTACACAAGACACAAAGTCATTAGTAAAGGTTTCATAAGTAAGAATGCGAATACGTTTTTCCAACACAACGGTCCACAATAAACCAACCCTTTCCATATATCTCTCAACCCCAAACCCTAGAGACACTTTTACATTCCTGCAGCCTCTACTCTTTCTACTCCTCTTTTCTTCTCTATAATCCCTAGCCGCCTCCATTCAAATCCTAGCCCTAATACGATATCACATGGAAAATCTTCCATATCCCCTTTCCTTTTTTTCTCACACGATGGTTCTTACCATTTTCTCAATGCAACAGTATAGGGGCTGAGTCATTGGTGTTCGTTCAACTCCGATTCTGTACTATCTTCATGTTTCTGACCTGATACACTACTACCAGGCCATATGGGTCCGATTCAGTGAGATCGTTTACTATTTTGTTCTCCCTCTTGATCTACGGTTCGCTTGATTTCTCCTAAATTGATTCTGAATTGATTTTGCATGCTATTCTTTCCTTTTTTATGTTTAATTGATTATTTTTCCTTGTTTGTTATGCTTAATTTTGCTACTATATAAACCCATCCCACAAATCATCCTAAATAGACCTTGGTCACTATTATTCTCTCACTCTCACTTATTCTATACTATTTTAAAACTTGAGCTTTGGTTGGCTAAAAGCCAAGGCCACTAGAATCCTCTCTACCCCTCTAGTGCGAGCACTGCTCGGGGCTCATTCAAAGCTCATATGAACTCTGACGCACTAGAGTTCATAGTTCTTGATGTTGTTCTTACTTTGCTAGTGATTATCCTCTATTTTTTGTTAAATCGGAAAATTGGTATGTGTTCAATTCCTCACAATTATGTTTCTTTTCTGTTTGTGTTCATGCTTCTGAACATCTGTGTTATGTGGACTTGTCTAAGATAATATGATATTGCGTCGACCTCTCTTTGAATTTCTTCTACAATCCTTCGTCAGAACTTGTACAAGTTTGCTTATGTTCATTTAATATAGCCAATTTGGAAGAATTCTAGGCTTTTATGCTTGTTTGAGGTCGTCATGTTTCTGTATGCTCAAATTTCTACTTTGACTGTCTAATATTGAACCTTTTCTCATGTCTCACTTTGAACACTTACACTGAAACTCCTATGGAATTAATGTCTGCCAAGAATTTGCTTAAATGAGTCCCTTTCTGCTGAATCCTTATGTGTAATCTAGTGCTACCCTGCAAATTGATCCCTGATCATCCCATATTGCAACACTGTTTTTAATATCTAGGCAAACATGTTTCTCTGCTATTTGTAACTCTGATGATTGTATTCGTCGACTTATTAATCTTGTACCCTCCAGTGTTGCCTAAATGACAAGTTGAATCTCAATGAATTTATCTTCTTCTGTTACACATGGTCATTTGGTATAAGTCTTGAAATCTGCCTGTTTCATTAACCTTTAATTGTTATGTTTGCTTACTCTAAGGTCTTTGATTTTGAGTCTTTGTATTAACGTAAGTATGTTAAGTTGTTGTTGACTGTTGTACTACCACACCCACCAGTCTGTTTGCTATGTTATTTAGGTTCTCATGATAGAAACTTGCATGTGAAATTGCTATTCTCTTAACTACCACTATTCAGTTTTCTATGATTAAAATTCCTAAGTCCAAAATCCCTTTGACTAATTCTGGACTATGCCTTAAGCTTGATTCCTGAAAATTGGCATTGTATGCGTTCACTCTGTTAATTAAGTAGACCTGCCTCTTAATCCTTCCTAGTATGTGACTGTGTTCAGCATGTTACATCCTTTCCCTTTATCGCATGATTGCTCACTCATTAACTTATGTTGTTTTCTTTGTAAAATTTGCCCTGTTAAAGATAAGCCCTACTGATTCTCCTAATTCTCACGTTCTTGACTTAATCAATCCTGTCACTTTTGCTTCTGAAATGCCAGTGTGTTTCATGTGAATCCTACTAGCTGTCATATAATCCTGTCTCTACGAGGCATTGCTTCAGGGCTATTTAATTGTTTTCATGTGTGCTTAATTAACTTATTTGGTGAAGTGGTCAATCTATAATGGTTGGGCTTGGTATAAGTTCATGTATGCATTGGGTTGTGCAAGTGGACACACTCTCCTGTTTGAGATACGTTTGGACCTGGGCTTGTTATTTGTGTTGAAGAAAGCTTGGGAAGACCCAGGCAATACGGGGTTACTTTAGTTTGGGCTTGTTCCCAAGCTTGTACCCATTATCTGGGCCTGTAATGATTTGTAAAAGAATAACTGGGGGGTGAATGAAATTGGGAAAATGGGTATACTCTATTCTCACACGAATGGGTAGAAAACATGTCTATATGGTCTAAATATTTTGTTTGCTATCTTGTTTTACATGCTCTATTTCTGCCTATAAGAAAACATACTATTAGAAAATATACCTATAAGAATCTAAGTTTTTCATTTGTTCACATGCTCCACTTCTATACGTTATCAGATAGTTTGCCTGTATGATTCAAATATTATTGGTTATTTGCTCAATTTGCTCTATTGCCATATATTAGATATCATGCCTATAGGATCGTGTTAAATAATAAAGACCTGCTCCAATTGATACTCATCTAGATACCATGACAATAGGGTTAAATAATCGGCTGCTTTCTATTACTTTTACACTGCCTGTCTAGAAATTATGCCTATAAGGATAAAGCGTTGTAACACCAACTCCAATCGTCAACCTTTAGATATCCTGGCTATAGGATACTATTACTCGTCTTAGATAGTGTATTTATAAGATCAGCATTGTTAATCTTAGGCTTTCGAACAATCTTATTACCTCATTGCATGAACATTTAGATATCTTGCCTATAGGATTGTAATACTTTCAATCTACAACTCAGTAGCCTAAAGCTGCACTATTGCTCATACAATGCTAGAAATCGGAATCACCTAGAAACCATGCCTATAGGATTTAACAACGCTAGTGCTACTTAACTGTTGAAACTACCTACAGCCTGAATATGTCGCGTGCATTTGCTGTTTATGTGTGGGGTTTAACTTGAACCTTTTCTTGCATTTACATGAAATCCTAAGTTTTATCATTCTGTGCACCCTAAGTAAAGTCTAGAACCACCTAATAGTAGGTCCAAATCCTCATGGACCATAGGTGTGGGACGGGTAGTGCACGCATAGGATACAGTTTAGATTTGAATTAGAGCGCCTTTAAGTAACAACCTCAACATAGTAATCGGGTAGCAGCAGATGACAGTCTGTGCCCGCTGAATAATATGGGCAACCCTTACCTTAAGGAAGATACGAAGTATTATTTATGTTGCATGGGGTGATCCTTTAGGCTAAAAAACATCGGACCCTCCTCCCCTCCTCCCCCTTCTTTATATACTTGTTATTCACACTTAGTCATTTAACATAGACCAATGCAGTTGTACCCTTGTAATATTTAAGACTTACCAATCATTTATAATTCTTATGTGTCATGTTATAATAGAGCCTTAAACTTCTACATCTTTCTTCACTTATATGATCACCTAGCTAGATTATCTAATCCACATAGTTTGAACTTTGGCCGGGAACTACTATTGTGGACATCGAAGAGTGCCACCTAATGCCTTTTCTTTGAGGTAATTTGAGCCCTTACCCAATCTTTGGTGACGTAGACTAATCAAACAAAGTTATTTACGGATAGGTGCCCTAACGCACATTAAAGATTGTTAGGTGGTGATTCTTCTCACATTAAAAGAGTTGTCACACGTCAAAGCCCGCCTTCGAAAGAAAACAGAGGGCGACAGCATGGTGACTCTGCTGGGGATATACTTAGGCTCTTACCATAACGAAATTGACTTATCTGGATTATTTCCCTTGTTTTTCTATATTTGTTTAAATTGCTATGACATGCACATCCCTTTCCTTATTTTCCTATATTTTTTTTAAATTGCTATGACATGCACATCCCTTTCCTTATTTTCTTTTATTTGCCACGACATGTATGACCCTTCTCCATTTCTTTCATCTGGTCTAAAACTGCTATATCATGACTCTCCCGTCCCTATTTTCCTACTTGCTTCATTACATTCTCGCACGTTTTCATGAGTTAAACTAACTTCTTTTTTTGTCTTTTTCTTTCTCTTTTGTTTCTACTCCTGTTCATCTTTATCATAATTGTTGTTTTAATGTACTTTTATCATGCAAATGCTTGGAAACTTGTTACTATTTCTACATAAAGCATGCTCCACATCATACTCCACTCGTGCTTATTATCAACATAGCGGCACTTGATGAGTGTCCGCGCTTTCCTGAAAATACCCTTTAAACTGGAAAAGCTTATTTGCGGTAGACTAGTCGATCAGCGGTACATTTGACGATCCTGTGCCTTTCCCTCTCAAGTTGTCCACTTGAGAGTATGAGCCTAGACCCTTCTAGAAACCACACTCCGATTTAAAATGTACATGCATCATGCTGAACCTAGTACGGATTGAGACGTCATTGACGTAACAGCCCGCTTAGATAAACCTTGTCCAAAGTCCGATAGGATTTCCATAATCCCAAAGGGCACTATCATGTCATGTGCATTACTTGGAGAAATGTTTCAACACGCTGATAGTTAGTGCGTAAATAGTCGAATATGGTAGGGGGAAAGGGCTAACCATTATTTGTTTGCAGAAAATGAAGCATGAAATCCTCATGTTCGGTATGGTCCAGAGTATCCCGTCTTTGCTACTTGACTGGTGGAAAGACCTTGCACCTTGTGATAAAATCATGTGAGGAGAGTACTTGTTGACCTGCCGACTTTGCTGAACATTCAACAAAATAGGGAATTGATTGAGGCCGCTACTATATTCTGGGACAAGAAAAGAGCTGTTTTTCGATTTGGCAATATAGAAATGACTCCTCTCCTAGAAGAAATAGGGTGTTTTGCCAAGTAACCATGGGATAGTTCGGGACTGCTAGTGCCAAAAAATCGTACTTCCCGCGGTTTTCTGCAAATGTTGGGTTTTAAGAAGAATGATGAACTGCTCTGTCTAAAGAAATCATACATCCCTTTTGAGGTTATTTACGAGCGTTATGGGCATAGAAAATCATATTGTCTTCATCATAATGAACTAGCCATTACTTCTTTAGGATGGGTGCATCACCAGGTTTATGTTTTTATGTCTGCTTCTTGGGGTTATTGATCTTTCCGATGCAAGGAGGAAGGATTCACACTTGCTTAGCCATGGTCGCCAAGACCTTAATGGATGGAATCGAAGGACAAGCTTATACTATCATCCCAATGATCTTAGCTGAGATGTACCACGCTCTAGATCGGTGCAAGCATGGGTTCAGACACTTTGTGGATTGTAACCTATTGCTACAAAGCTGGCTGTTGGAACACTTTTAGAGGGCTGAGTATCGTCAACAGCTTCTGCGAAGGCCACTGAATGACTACAGAGCCAAACATCACCCAAAGAAAATGACATTTATTCTAGACAAGTTTGCAAAGCCTGCAAAAACTATCGGTTGGGTGCGTTTCTTCAGCAATCTGACAAACGAGCAAGTGCATTGGACGTTTAAGTGGTTTCCTAGTAGTGAGTTCATTATCAGGTCAAAAGGGACTACCCACTTAGTACTTATCGGGCTACAAGGTATCTACCCGTACGCTTTTATAAGGGTAATGAGGTGATCTGGAAGAAAACAAGTCATACCTCAGGTTTCTAACATGGTCAAATACAAGGATGATTTCAAGGGACCATTCAAGTTCGAAGCGCAACACATGTAGAACCAAAAGATCATTGTGGAAGGAGAAACTATTTAGCCAGACAGGTACCACGCCAACCATATGTACTACTATTTATCATGGCCGGAAGATGACGTAGCTAGGGAATCAAACCAGGAGTCAATCTAAAGGATAGGATCATAGATGAGGTGGATGAGGTACAAGTGAAGTAAAAGAGGCTATGCAAAAGGGTGTTCGAGTCCGAAGCTAAGCATCTAGAGCAGCACAAAGTAAACATAGAGGCGATAAGGGAATGGAAAGAGATTGCCGCTAAGTCAACAGAGAGGTTAGAATACTTGGATCAAGGGCTAATGGAGCTAGAAGGGAAGATGAGAAAAAGGCTTTGGGATTGTCAAGGCATAAACGACGATGAAGGAGGAAAGCTGGCAAAGGCTTGCTTATTGCTGGACATGCGCGAGCTGGAAACATGATTGATGCGGTCAAGAGAGCCAAGCATGGAGAAGGTCCTTAAGGGGCTAAGTAGATGATGTTTTTTTACCTCTTTCTAGCTTAGATTAGATTTCGATGTCAATTTAGTAAGAGATTGTTTTGGCTTATTTTTGCACTAATGAAATGAAGCAAATGTTGGCATCAATTTTCTCCAAGTATGTGTGTCACTTAGGCCTACCTCAGGCACAATGAGATCCCCCCAAATTAGGACGCGAATCATTGCATGACTCTTGCGAAACATGTTTAAATATTGCAAACACCCCTTTATTTCACCTTACTAACTTGGTTACCTTTTTGTTTTTATTTCTTTATTTATTCCCACTCCCAAAGGTTGCTTCGTGCATACCGGCATCATCAGCATACCACACTAGATCCAGAGGTCCTCCACCTCCTCCTCCACCTAGCGACCCGAAAAGCAAAGCAAGGACAAAGGGAAAATGGATACACTAAGTGGTATCTGTAAAGATAATGCTACTGTGGCGGAAAATGTTGAAACATTAGATGGTAGAAGCACCCCGAGGCAGAATGAATTGGTCTTACATTTAGAACAGAAAATCCTGGAGCTATCGGGTGAGCTTGAGCAGGTCCGAAATCTCGCAAACTTTTCCCTTACTCTCAATGTCCCTGACATCAACCAGCGAAATCCAATTACCCAAAACCAAACACCACCACAAAACACACAAAACCAGAATCCACCACCTATAGCTCCAAATCCTCCCGCACCACACCAGTATCATAATCACGCACCTCCCAAAAACCTGAATCCACCAACAGAGCAAACCCCTCAACAATATCACTATCATCCAACTTAATACCCACTAACCATTACTTACCACACTCCCCAAAATGCACTGCAACCTAGTCCCAATCCCCAAAACTCAACCAATGACCACCCCTATACCCAAGTTCCAGGAACTCATCAAAGCAATCCGATATATGTGGAAACCTTACCCATACGCCGCAGCAAACCCTATAGATACCTGAACCGACTGAGAAGGACCTGCTCATTCGAAACATGGTCAGAGGAACTCAAGAAACTTACAGGGAGAATCCAGAGCGTTGAAGGTGGGAAAGGCATTGAATGTCTGAATTATGAAGATCTATGTATTCAGCCAGATGTGGAATTACCGGAGGGTAACAAACCTCTCAAGTTCGAAATGCTTGATGGCATTGGTGATCCGAACGTGCATCTGAGAACCTATTGCGACAAGCTTGTGGGAGTAGGTAAGAATGAACAAATCTGCATGAAACTGTTCATGCCGAGTCTTATAGGAGATGTCGTGTCTTGGTATATCAGTCAAAACCCGAAGAAGTGGGCAAATTGGGTAAGTGAGGCATCAAATTTCAAAGACAGATTCATGTTCAACACAGAGAACGCGCCAGACGTTTTCTATATCCAAAACCTCAAGAAGAAGGCGACAAGAACCTTTCGCGAGTATGCTACTCGTTGGAGGTCAAAAGCCGCAAAGGTAAGGCCAACAGTTGATGAAGAACAAATGAACAAGTTCTTTGTTAAAGCTCAAGATCCACACTATTATGAAAGGTTGATGGTCATCGAGAATCACAAGTTCTCAGACATCATCAAGTTAGGAGAGAGGATAAAAGAAGGAATCAAGAATGGGATGGTGACTAATTTTGAGGTGCTGCAAGCCACAAATAAAGTCTTGCAATCAGGAGGTATTTCAAAAAATAAAGAAGTGGGCGCTGTGAAGGTAGCCCAGGGCCTTAAGTCTCCCCTCACATACCAAACACCTCCACCCACATATCAATCCTCACCCCAAAAATACCAATACCCTGCCACCACTTACCATACCTATAACACTTGACCTGCTTATTACCATTCACCTCCACCCGCTTGCCAAAATAACTGAAAGTCACGTCCAAATTTCGATCATAGAACTCCCAGACAATACACTCCAATTGCTGAACCCATAGCCCAACTGTATGAAAGATTGAAGGTCGCTAGTTACGTCACCCCTATTCCTGCTGTTGCTACTGAGAATCCTTCCCTGTGGATCAATCCCAACAAAACATATGCCTATCATTCAGGCATGAAGGGTCATACCATTGAAAAGTGTTGCATGTTGAAAGATAAGATTCAGACACTGATTGACCCTAAGATTATACAAGCAAAGGAAGCTACACCGAATATCCGCAATAATCCTCTCCTAGATCACAAAGGTGAGGGGGTGAACGTAATAGAAACTGATGAGGAATGTGATCAGGAAGGGTCCATCGGACTCATTTGGGAGACACTCCTAAAACATCTTCGGTCACCTTACGCCAGTCGTGGCACAAACCCAAGCACCATTTGAGGTCGAGGTAGCTACACCCTTCACTGTAATGGTAGCTCCCAATCCATCTTACGAGCCTGATATCATCCCATGGGATTATGTTATAGAAGATAGAAGAAATGGAAAAGCCAAAATGGAAGAAATAGGTGCACCGCAGGGTATGACTAGAACTGGCAGAGTTTACACACCTGAGAATCTGGGAGGAACGAGAAAAGAAGCTGCATGTAAGCCGCCTGTTGTTGAAGCTAGCACTGATGATCTTTGGAAGAATATACAAGTAAGGTAATACTTCGTTGTTAACCACCTGAACAAGACCCCCGCTCAGATATCCATCTTATCACTGTTGCAACACTCAGACGCACACAAGAATGCCTTGATGAAAAATTTAAGTGAAGCTTATTTACCCACCATCATCACTAGTGGAGAGATGGTTAACATGGTCAGACAGGTACTGGAGAGTCATAAAATTACTTTCCACGAAGAAGAGTTACCGCCAGAAGTGTTGAGCCACAACAAGGCGTTGCACATCACAGTGCAATTTGAGGACAAGTTCATTGCCAGCGTCTTGATAGATGGAGGTTCAAGCCTGAACATATGCCCATTGACCACTCTGAAACGATTAGGTAAAGGCCTGCACGAGATACGAATGGGAAACATGATGCGAAGGCGTTTGACGGATCCTAGAGAGCCACTTCGGGGAAATAAACCTTGATCTACATATGGGTCCAACTTGGTTTGATGTTGAGTTTCAAGTGCTAGACATATCAACTACATACAACCTACTGTTAGGACGACTATGGATACACGCAGCTGGGGTAGTAGCTTCAACTCTGCACCAAGTTGTGATGTTCAAGTGGAATCATCAGGAAATGATCATTCATGGAGACGGAAGCAACCCTATCTACACCAGCCAGATTGTTCCAGTCATAAAAAAACAGGAGGAAGTTGGGCAGAGAAACATATCACCTCATTGAGTGGGTGAACGCAATTGAAAAGGATCGATGGTGGAGCAAGAAAACAGAAAGCATATTATCCGCTGGAACAAGCCATACCACCTCTGCACCAGACATTCTGTCAACCTGAGATGATGTGAGGATCCGAAGAAATGAGATTTTAGACGGTATGAGAAAGTTGTTTCCGAATGAAGAAGACATGGACTGCAGTGCAATTGTTGAGGAGGAGGAGGAGGAGGAAGACTTTACCATTCAGACAGTGGGAGAAGGAGCTGTTCTCAAGAACTGAACCGCCGCACTATCCCAGGCTCACCGGGTTCCTGGATAGCCTGAAAAATTAGCATGACTTATTTTCAAATTGTTTTGCGCATTTAAGACATTTTCAGTACTTTGTTTTGAAATAATTACTCAAGCCATCGAGTCATATTTGTTGACATTTTTAAAGTTTTATTAATGCATTATTATTTTTTGTATTAATTATTATCTTTCTACATTCTTTTCAGCATAATTATTACATATCCTGATGAAACTATGACTGTGACATGTAATGAGACAACACAACATAAGGACAGTAATTCGGAAGATCTGGAAGATGATATAATACCTAAAGAAATTGTCAAAGAAGTAGAGAACTTTGAAAGTAAACCAAAGTCTAATTTGTAGGAAAGTGAGGCCGTTAACTTAGGGATTCTAAAACAATCAAGGAAACTCGTATAAGAATTCATCTATCACCATCAGAAAAGGAAGAATTTATCAGGTTCCTAACGGAATATGAGGACATTTTCGCATGATCCTACGACGATATGCCTGGGTTAAGCACATCCATAGTAGCTCATAAGCTACCTACCAATCCCATGTGTCCACCGGTAAACAAAAGCTCAGAAAATTCAAGCCAGATATGAGTCTGAAAGATAAAAGAGGAGGTCGCCAAGCAAATCAAAGCCAGGGTTCTTCGAGTGGTCGAATACCCGACCTGGTTAGCCAACATTGTGCCGGTTCCGAAGAAAGATGGGAAAGTTAGAGTATGTATCGATTATCGAGATCTGAACAAAGCAAGTCCTACGCATGATTCCCATTTCCTAACATACACACACTGATCGACAACTACACAAAGCATGAGCTCTAATTGTTTGTGGATTGCTTTGCAGGATATAATGCGATCCAGATGGACGAAGAGGATGCCAAAAAGACCTCCTTTATCATACCATGAGGGATTTATTATTACAAAATGATGATGTTTGGTTTGAAGAATGTTGGGGCCACCTACATGAGGGCCATGATGACTATATTCCACGAAATAATACACAAGGAAATAGAGGTGTATGTGGATGATGTTATCATCAAATCCAAAAAGAGCTCAGATCATATAGCAGGCCTGAAGAAGTTTTTCAACCGACTTTGAAAATCTAATTGGAAGTTGAAGCCCGCAAAATGTGCCTTCGGAGTCCCTGCTGGAAAGTTGCTAGTTTTCATTGTCAGCCGAGGTATTAAGTTAGACCCGTCAAAAATCAAAGCTATCCAGGACTTGCCACCGCCAAAGAATAAGGACATGATGAGTTTTCTAGGACGCCTCAATTATATCAGCCGTTTTATAGCACAATCAATGGTGATATATGAGCCGATCTTCAAGATTCTAAGGAAAGATCAAAGAGCCTTCGACAAAATCAAAGAGTATTTATCTAAACCACCCGTATTCGTCCAGCCAGAACCAGGAAGATCTCTGCTGCTTTATCTATCCGTGTTGGATGGAGCCTTTGGCTGCATTCTAGGACAAAAGAAGTTCACGCCTTACGAGACATGTTACTCTTTGTTGGAGTGCACCTGTTATGCTCTGACATGGATCTCCCAGAAGTTGAGACATTATTTCCATGCGTACACTATATATCTCATATCAAAGATGGATCCACTAAAATACATCTTTCAGAAACCCATGCCTACGGGCAAGTTAGCAAAGTGGCAGATATTGCTAAATGAGTTCGACATCATCTATGTAACTCAGAAGGTAGTCAAGGGGCAAGCATTGGCCGATAACTGGGCGATGAATCCTGTAGACGGAGAATAAAACCCATTGAAGACGTATTTTCCTGACGAGGAGCTGTCGTTTGTAGGTGAAGATATTACCGAAGCATACGATGGTTGGAGGATGTTCTTCGACGAGCAGCAAACTTCAAGGGAGTGTGGGCATCAGAGATGTCTTAGTATCAGAAACCGATCAACATTACCCGATATCCATAAAACTCAGGTTCCCATGCACCAACAATATGGCAGAATACGAGGCCTGTATCTTGGGACTCAGGTTGGCTGTTGACATGAATGTTCAGGAGTTATTGGCAATCAAAGATTCTGATCTATTGGTACACAAGGTACTAGGAGATGGGCTACTAAGAACACTAAAATATTGCCATACTTGCACTATGCAAAAGAGTTGGCCGAGAGTTCACAAAGATAGAATTCAAACAAGTTCCAAGGATTCAGAACGTGTTCGCAGATGCATTAGCTACCTTGTTTTCCATGATACAACATCCAGACAAGAATTTCATCGACCCTATCCCAATATGAATTCATAAGTAGCCAGCCTATTATGCTCATGTTGAAGAAATCGTTCGACGGAAATCCATGGTTCCACGACATCAAGGAATACTGGAAAAGGGAGAATACCTGGAGAATGCTACAACACTCAGAAACGTACACTTCAAAGATTGGCCAGCCATTTCTTTCAAAGTGGGGGAACTCTGTATAGATGGACTCCTGATTTGGGATTACTGCGGATGTGTCGATGCTAAGGAAGCATCTAGATTTCTCGAAGAAATACATGCCAAAACTTGTGAACCTCACATGAACGGTTTCGTTTTGCCCAAAAAGATATTAAGTGCACGGTATTGTGGATGACTATGGAAACAGACTGTATCAAATATGTTCAAAAGTGTCACCAATGCCAAATACATGTTGATATGATATGAGTACTGTCCAACGAACTCAATGCAACGACATAGGTTCATTTTGGTGGCCATAGACTATTCAAAATGGGTTGAAGCCACGTCCTATAAGGTTGTGAATAAGAAAGTCGTAGCAGTTTTTGTCCGGGATCGCATTGTTTGTCGATTCTGAGCGCCCGAGTCAATCATTACTGACAATGTCGCCAACTTCAATAGTGATCTGATGAAAGCTATGTATGAAACGTTCAAGATCAAGCATCGAAATTCTACAGCATACAGGCCGCAAATGAATGGAGCCGTAGAAGCCGCCAACAAGAATATCAAGAAGATATTGAGGAAAATGGTGGACAACTACAGGCAATGGCACGAAAAGCTACCATTTGCTTTGCTCGAATACCGCACCACTGTTCGTACATCAACTGGGGAAACTCCCTATCTACTGGTCTATGGCACTGAAGCTGTTATCCCTGCTGAAGTAGAGATTCCTTCCTTAAGAATAATACAAGAAGCCAAGCTAAACGACACGGAATGGGTACGGATAACTAGCTCCAATTGATGGTAAAAAATAAATGCAGTGTGTTACGGTCAACTCTACCAGAATAGAATGGCAAGGACTTTGAATAAAAAGGTCCAGTCAAGGCAATTCACACTAGGGAAATTAGTGCTTAAGCTAATCTTCCCACATCATGATGAAACAAAGGGGAAATTCTCACCCAACTGGCAAGGCCCTTACATTGTTCACCGAGTACTAACAGGAGGAGCGCTTATACTTGTAGAAATGGACGGAGAGATCTGGCCAAAACCTATCAATTCGGACGCAGTCAAGAAATATTATGTTTAAGACTATGTTTGCACTTTTCTATTTGATGTAACCTAAACTACACTTACCCTGATTCCCGTTTAAGAGGGGATACGTAGGCAGCTCTGTGGGTTTGGTCACAGCATAATAATTTCTTCACTTCCCCTATGGTCATAAACAGGGGCAAGATCTCGAGTTTGCTCGATCTCATTGTAGTTAAAATCGCCAAGGAATGTACTGCCAGAAGTATGCATATAAGCTAGGCTAGAACTTTGAGGAAGACCCTCAAACTTTCGAGTTAAGGAGGTTGTAATGTCTCAAAAGTGTGTCACAATCGCCAATTCAACAAAATTATTTGTTCTTATGCATTATCACATATTCCAAACAACTACATTTTTATATTAACTATTTATCACAAATGCATGTTTTTCCGAAAATGGCATTCTTTCTATAGTCGCTAGACACTACCCAGGGTGACTTGAACAGGACCTCAAGACAGTAGCAAAGGCAAGACGAGGAATCGAAAGCACAAACCAACCTTCCCCTCTCTCCAAAACTCACGATTTTCTTTTGGATGCAGGCATAACAGACATAACAGGAACGTCTGCAAAATATATACATACAACAAGATCACTATCTTCACACCGACAAAAGTCGCCAAACGCAAACACGTCAAGCTTAGAAATACTTTTCCCTCTCGCATTTAATCATTGATCTTCTTGCATAGGGCCAAGAATTGCCCTCATCATTGTATAAGGCTAAATTTTGCCTTTCTCTGCATGACACTAAACACTGTCTCCATTCCTTGCATGAGACTGAATACCATCTCCATTATTGCATAAGACTAAGCATTGGCTTTCCTCGCATGAGACTAAACGTTGTCTCCATTCTTTGCATGAGGCTAAGCATTACCCTTATTATTTCATAAGGCTAAGCACTGCCTTCCCTTGCATGAGACTAAGCATTGTCTCCATTCTTTGAATGAGGCTAAGCACTGCCTCCATTATTGTATAAGGCTAAGCATTGTCTTCCCTTTCATGAGACTAAACACTGTCTCCATTCCTTACATGAGACTAAGCACTGTCTCCATTATTGCATGAGACTAAACGCTGCGAGTATATGTTGTTGTTGAAGTTTTAATATAGCACTATACATTTTGTTTTTAAATAAGTTACCGATCGAAAGCAGTTGGTATTACTGGTCAAAATGGTCAAACACTTATAGATTAATTATTGTTACTTACAATCTACATCTATAAGTGTTTGACCATTTTGACCACTAATATCGACCGATTTATATATGTAACTACTTATATATATATATATATATATATATATATATATATATATATATATATATATA